>JADRCD010140348.1:47019-79054 GCA_019843815.1 Montemys delectorum | reverse complement strand
TGGTGGTGGTGGTGGTGGTGGTGGTGGTGGTGGTGGTGGTGGTGGTTTTTTTGGTTGGTTGGTTAGTTGGTTGATGTCCTTTCTCCTCTGGCTCCTAAAATCCTTCTTCCTCATCTTTGTCAGGATTCTCCAAGCACCGCTTAATGTTTGGCTGTGGGTCTCTGCATCAGTTTCCATCAGTTGCTGGAGGAAGCCTCTCTGATGACGATTATTCGAGGCTCCTGTCTAGCATTGAAGAATATCATAAAGATCATTTTACTGTTTTGTTGTTGTTGTTGTTGTTGTTGTTGTTGTTGTTGTTGTTACTGATCATGCTTGGCTCTACTCTAGGTGTCTGGGCTATACAAACTTCGGTTCTTAGTCCTCCAGGCAGTGTGAGGTGTGGGCTTCCTCTTGTGGCATGAAGTCTCAAGGGGAACAGTCATTGAGTGGCCACCCTCCCAATTTCTGTACCACCTTTATGAAGTCACACTTATAGGCAAGACAAAACAGTAGTTAAAGATTTTTTGGCTGGGTTTGTGTCCCAGTCCTCCACTGGAAGTCTTGCCTGGTTATAGGAAATGCCATTTCAGACTACACATACCCCCTTACTAGGAGTTTTAACTAGGATCACTTTCCTAGATTCCTGGGAGTTTCCACTGTATTAGATCTCTATCTCACTCCCCAAATGTTCCCCAGTGCATTTTTGCTCCCAGTACTCTCTCTCCATCTTCTCTCTACCTGATCTCTCCTGTTCCTGTCAGAAATTGGGAATTGGTCTACCTCAAGACCTAGCTGAGCATATACCCAAAGAAAACTCCATCCTACCACAAGGACAATTGTTCAACTCTATTTAAACAAGCTTTATTTATAATACCCAGAAACTGCAAACAATGTAGATGTCCCTCAACTGAAGAATGGATAAAGAAAATGTGGTACATTTATGCACTGATATACCACTCAACTGTTATAAAAATCAAAGTGATATTATGAAATTTTTAGGCAAATTAAAGGGACTGGAAAAAAGTCTTCCTGGGTGAGGTAACACAGACTCAGAAAGACAAACAAGCTATATATTTACTTATAAGTGGATATTATCTGTAAAGTAAAGATTAATCATGCTACATTCCACATACCCAGATAGCTAAATATCAAGAATGTCTCAAGGGGGGAACACATGAATCTCCAAGTTTGTCTTTTAATCTATTACATAATTTATTACTTCAGGATTAAAAACATTGATTTTTCTCAGGATATCATAATAAAGTCAAATGGGCTTTAATTTGAATTTAAAAGGCTTTTCAGTTCAACAGGATAATATTCACAGCAATTAAAAACTGAGATCTTTATTAAATAGTACTCTGGAAGCCCTTAAGTGTTCAGATTAATTGACACTGTTGGTCTTCTTGTGGGGTCCTTATCCTGTTCAGATCCCTCAGTCCTTGCCTCAACTCTTCCACAAGACTCCTAAGCTCCATTTAATGTTTGGCTGTGGTTCAAAGAGGAAAAATGGGTTGGACCTAGATGCCCCTGCACGTATGTAGCAGATGTTCAGCTTAGTCTTCATGCAGGTCCTCCAACTGGAATGGAGGCTGTTCCTGAACCTGTTGCCTGCCTGTGGATCTCATTCCCCTAACTAGGCCACCTTTTCTGGCCTCAGTGGGAGAGGAAGTCCTACAGTGACTTCCCTTATGGCAGGATGGGGTGATACCCAGGGGGTCCTTCTCAGAGAAGGGAAGGGAAAATGGGAGAGGAGCTTTGTAAGGGGGGACTGGGAGAAGAGATAGGGCAAATATTGGGATGTAAAATGAATAAATTAATGAATGAATGAAAAATATATAAGTCTACGGCAGAATAAAATCTAAATCAAAAGTAAAAACCAAAAATTAGGGATGATACCAGAAAGTAGAAAGAAAGGGCTCATCAGGAATCAGGTAGCTTTCAATAGCTAGACAAAGAGGCTCTAGCATTGTGATATATACCAACTATGGCCAATGATAGGTTTTGTCTCTTTATATTACTTTTAATGTTATATCTAAATTTTATAGTAAACAATTTGGCATCCAGAAGTCTGTGTTTATACTATTGACAAAAGGAAGCATTTCCTTTTAAACTATTACAGAAGGCTGTTTATAATGGATAAGAGTAAAGGCAGGCTATACACATTTGATGACAGAATAGGAATCCAAATATTAGCATGGGTACACCCCAAAGCCAATGTACTTTTGATAGTCTGTCATATTTTGCTCAAACCCTAACTCAAATTATTTCAGTGGGCAATAAAATCAATTTTATTTTCATCCAAATTGGTATATTATCCACAAATTGGATAACTGGGTAAAGAGTTAAGGTATTCTGTGTCTTTTCATTTCACTGATTAGGACTTGCTCTCTACCCAAAAGATGATTTTAATGCTAATTTTGGATAGCCTTAAAGGCTGAGAGCTACAATATGTTCTCAATATATGAAAATTCATTTCTCAGAATCTTTATCACTAAGATTTTATGATGAAAATAAATTAAGATCCTTAGAAGTTTTGTGAATATCATCAGCAGAAAATATCATAGGGAAAAGACTACTGTGTAATACGAAATCAAAAGAGTCAGCAGGGAGGAGGAAACTTCAGTGGAGGAATTGCTCAAGTGAGACTGGCCAGTGGCCCTGGCTGTGAGAGATTCCTGACTGATGACTGATGTAGAGGGACCAGCCCACTGTGGGTGTTACCATCACTAGACAGGTGAGTCTGGGTTGTATAAGAGGCTGAGCTGAACACAAGCCAATAACTGAGCTAATAATTAGCATCCCCACATGGTTTCCACTTTAATTTCTGTCTGATTTCCCATAGTGGACTGTGTCCTAAAAGTATAAACTATTATATAAACCCTTTCCTCTCAAAAGCTTCTTTTGGTCACAGTGTTAATTACAGCAACAGAAAGCAAACTAGAATAAAAACACAGATTTAAAAATCTACAGGTATTCTGCTCAGTAGGTCCATTAAAACTTCTCTAACTCAAAATCGTATTTTCTCTCTCTGCCCATGAAGGTAAGATTATTTGAGCAACTTTCTTGACTATTATTTTTTTATTTTTGAAAACTATGTTTCAAAAATTGACCCTACATAAGCTTAAGAACGCCCTAGTATTTGGACCAGGGTTATATTAGTATTCCACTAGGAAAATTTTTAAATGGTCAAAAATATGGTTCTGACCATTGATTTTTGTATAAACTAGTATCAATTATTTGAATGTTAGAATATTTGTGCTAAGGATTATTCTACAAAACAAGTGTATTTTTGTGCGTAGGTTGATGTCCTCCTCCTCTACGGAAAGTCTGCCTGGCTACAGGGAGTGGTCACTTCAGTCTCCATATCCCCAGCTCCTAGGAATTGCAGCAAATGTCACTCACAAAATTTGTACTACCTACAAGATGTTCAGGATAAAGATGGAATAGAGATTGAGGAAATGGCTAACTAAATACTGGCCCAACTTGAGACACATCCCATGGGAGAGAGCCAGCTTTTGACAGTAGTAATGATATGCGACTATACTTGCAGACAGGTGTATAGCATAATTGTCTCCTGAGAGGCTGACTGAATGGAAACAGATTCATGGAACCACAGCCGACCATCAGGCAGGGCTCAGGGAGTCATGTGGAAACGTTGAGGCTAGGATTAAGCAAGCTGAAGGGGTCAAATTCACCAGAAAAAAAAAAACCTACAAAATCAGCTAATCTGGGTCCACGGGGCTCATAGAACCTTAGCCACCAACCAAAGAACATGCAGGGCTGGATCTAGGCCTCTTACACATTTGGAGCAGATATGCAGCTTGGTCTTCATGTGAGTCTCCTAGGAAATGAAGCAGGAGCTGTCTCTAATTCTGTTGCCTGCTTTGCATCCCCTTCTCCTAGATGTATTGAATGATTGGGCCTCCGTGGAAGAGGATGCACTTAGTTCTGCTGGGACTAGATCTCCCAGGGTGGGGTGGTACCCACAGGGGACTTCCCCTCATCAGAGGAAAAGGGGATGTGGTAATGGGGAGAGGGGCTTTCTGAGGATGGAACTGGGAGGAGAAGCAGGAGGGGCCTACAACTGAGATGTAAAGTAAATAAATAAATAAATGTAAAAATAAGTATAGATTTATAGTGAGGTTTATTTAACTCCAGTATAACTGATAATACACACTGCTTACTGCCTTCTTAAGTAAATATGCCTGGGGCATTTTGAAATAACTTACAATAGGTAAAATGATTCTCTCATTCAATTGTTACTTGCTTCAAATTTTTGAATTGTTAGTGCCTAAAAGGGTTTACAGATGAGACACCTTCTCCTTAAATGCATGAGTATCCTACGTGATAACTCTTAAATTGGAATTACAGCTTAGAACATTCAAAGAGATAGAGGTAGAAAGTGTACACTAGCCAATGATTAACAGTGGATAACTATGTTTGTCTGGGGAAATTTGAAGTGATGATAACTTATATTTATGAAAATAATAAAGAGTCATCACTGACAACACTAAAGATTAGAGATCGGATGCCCTGTATAACTTCACTAAGAAAGGCTATGGTCAAGTTTGAGCTATAGCCTGAGTTAGACAAAAAAATAAAAATTTATGTAGAGAAGATAGGCAGGAGATGTGACTAGATTCTCTATCAATCAAACCATGGTAAGAAATAAAAGGGAAAGCAATTTTTAATTTTCATTTGAACTTCTATTATTTACATTTTATAACAACTATTTATTATTATTAAATAAATAGTATCAAGTCTTGAAAACTTATTAGTTGCAAAGCTGAATTGTTTTTATATGATGTTTTTTCAGTGGGCTTTTTAGACCCACAGACCTATCCACAGTTTTATACCTATTAGAAAGTAACTACTGCCTAATGCTTCTTCAAAGACAAGTGTGTTCTTAAACCGCAGGGCTACCTCTAGATCAGTAGTGAAATGACACACATGGCCAAGGACAATACCCAGTATGGAAGAACAGAAAAGCTCTTGTGACCAATGAAATACATTGCTAAATAATGTATAAAATCAGGACAATACAAAAACAACAAAATCAAAATGACAGAGATACACTGAGATAAAAATATCTTCAAGTAGGTAAATTCAGACTACCCCGTCAAGATTTGTATCTGAGGAGCTAATAGAGAATTTGCCTCATAGGTGTAGAGCTCTGGGTTCAGTCCCAGAATGTCATAAACTAAGTATGCACACCTGAAATCTTAGGATTCAGGAAGTAGATGGAGAAGGGTCAAAAAGAAGTTCAATGTCATGCTTGACTCTGTCATAAATTAGGGGTCTAGGATGCATTTGTGGTGTGTGTGTGTGTGTGTGTGTGTGTGTGTGTGTGTGTGTGTGTGTGTGCTGTTGTTGCCACAACTGTAATTAAGTTTAAAATATTGGATCTTTGTCTTTCTTTAGAATTTGTGATAAAAACATTGGAGCAACATTGTTCAAAAAATAGAAGAGGAACCGTCATAGCAACATAGGCTCAAGTAGAAGACTGAGAAAAAAAAATCATGGTGGCATTTAGTCCTGGAAAAATATTTGTGAAAATCAAGGCTGTGTTTCCACAGCAACCAACTTTGTTGAGTCCACTGAGCTCTGTTAAAAATAAAGAAGAGAGCCGGTAGGAAACAACAGAGCAAGGACTGCCTTGCAATAGTATGCTAGACCACAAGGGAAACTGAAAAGAAACCTCATTGAAAATATATAGGGCACCACAATCAATCGAAGTGGCTGGCTATCAAATCCTGAACCTCTATTAATTAATTGAGTGTTTCATTTTCTTCTAGTATGAATTCTGTATGAGATCCACATTCTGAGCAAAACTTTAAATGTATATAACATCATTGATTCTTCTTGAGGATGTTCCTCAACACATGAGGATGTTCCTTCTTATCCCTTGCCTTACAGTGAGTCTGAGTTGGTTTATTTTGATGACTCATATGTGAGAAAAAAATGAAGTATCTTTCCTTCTTTGACTGACCCACTCAGTTGAACATAAGGTCTTCAACATTCAGCCGTTCTTCTGTCCTTTTAAAAGATTAATAATATCTTATTTCTGTATATTCCACACATTCTCCATCCACATATCTACTGATAGAATTTTATGTTGTTACTGTATCACATTGCAAATGACCATATTGTACTACACTGAACATTTGAAGCTAATATCTCTTCAATGCCCTGATTTTGATTATTTTTGTATAAATAACCAGAAATGAGATATTTCTTAGCCAAATATAGCTCTGTTTTAAATTTATTGATTATTGCCATGATGTTTTACACAATGACTATTGTTTTGCTCTAATGGGGAAAAGAGTTTTAATATTTCTACCTTTTTACCAATACTTCATTTGTCAGAATATTCTTCCCAAGTAATAAGCCATCTAATAAATACATGGTGATATCTCCCTATGTGTTTGTGTAAAAGTATCTGCTTCTTTGGATTGGTTTGCTTCGTTTTTTTTCTGTGACAAGATCTCATCGTATACCCCTTATTAGCCTGAATCTCATAGTAAGGCCTGCATGGACTTTGAATTTGTATTCCTCCTGCTTCAGTCTCATCATTCAGGGATCATGAGCAGAGCTAGCATACCTAGCTTCTGTGTGGTTTTGACCAGAGTTTCCATGATATGTAGTGACATAGATCATCTTTCATATACTATTGGTTCCATTTGTATTTTCCTTAGGCAAATAGCTCCTCAAATCTTCAATAATTTTTAAAATGTGTTTTTATTTTTGCCTTTCAATCGTTCCTCATGAATTTTAAGATTCAAGATCTTATCTGATATGTAGGCTGCAGGCATCATTCTATTGCCTAGGTTGCATTTTCTTTCTTTTTATTTTTAATATTCAGAATTTTAATTTGTCTCAGTATGGCTTATCTGCTTTGTGTCAATTGCATTTGTTTTTGATTTTATGTTCACAAAATTCATTCCAAGAGTAATATCATAAAGTTTCTCATTTGCAGTCTCTCCCTCTCTCTCTCTCTCTCTCTCTCTCTCTCTCTCTCTCTCTCTCTCTCTGTGTGTGTGTGTGTGTGTGTGTGTGTGTGTGTGTGTGTATTTTGAGTTTCATAATTTGATCCCTGCTTTAGTAAGGGTTCTCTAGAAGAACAGAACTGATAACTGATAGATGAATACACACATATATGAATAAACAGGATTTTTATCAGTTAGTACAACAAATGACTATCTACCAATGGAAAGTCCAAGAAGCCAATAGTTATTCAATCTACAAGACAGGATGTCTCAGCTGGTCTTCAGTATGTGTGAGAATCTCAAAGAATGTCATTGAAGGAAGAAACTTGCTAAAGAGAGTGAGGGCAAGCATGCAAAACCAAATGCTTTCTTCCAGGTCCTTCATATAGGCTACCACCAGAAGATGTGGTGGATTTGAGGTGGATCCTCCTTCCTCAAAAGGTTTGTTTCTAGGGTGTGTCTTCCTTTCTCAAATGATTTAATTAAGAAAAATCCCTCATTCATGGTCCCAGATATTTGGGTTTAAACTAATTCCATGTAGTTAAGTTTGCAGTCGAGAATAGCCATTACAGGCCCCAATATCTATGATTTTTAGCATGTAGACACTATAGTTGAGGAGCTTGACTTTTCTTAATTGTATATTCTTGTCATTTGGCAGATATCATTTGGCAAAAAAATCTAGGGACAAGGTTGGTGGTAGAGCGCTTGTCAGAAATGTGCAAACACCTTCACACTTGTGCCCAATATCACATACACATGTTCAAAATCAATTGGGCACATACATGTTTCTGCACTAATCATCTTGTTCTGATCTATACTGATCTATATATGTCTGTCTTATTCCAGAGTTACTATACCTTTATACTATATTTAAAAGCAAGAATAACGATGAATCAAGCTTTTGTCTTGCTCAGTATTGTTATGGTTAGTCAAAGGGTTTTTTTTTTTTTTTTTTTTTATTATTTTAGTTATCTACTTTCAGCATATTTCCTACTTCTGTAAATGACATCATTTAATGTTTTAGTACAGATTACAACATATGCATAGCTTACTTTAGGGAGTATGAGCATTTAACACTTTATAATTTTTCCAAAAGTGTATGTGTTTGCCCATTTCTATGTAATATTCCATTTCTTTTAAATGGTGTGTAGTTTTTAGTATACATGCCTTTTACCTCTGTCATTCTGGTTTTTTTCCTCTAAACTTTTGGTTCATTTTATATTATTATACATGAAATAATTTTCTTAATTTCCTCTTGAGACAGTATAAAGAAACATAATGAATACTTGTATCTTAGTTTTTTTTAATTAGATATTTTCTTTATTTACATGTAAATTTCTCCTTTCCCAGTTTCCCCTCCAAAAAACAAACAAGAACAAACCCCTGTTGCCTCCCCCCTCCCCATGCCTGCCACCCTACCCTCTCCCACTTATTGGCCCTGGCACTCCCCTACACTGGGGCACAAAACCCTCACAAGGCCGAGGTCCTCTCCTTCTATTGATGATCGAATTTGCAATCCTCTACTATACACATGCTGCCAAAACATTCAGTCCTACCATGTATAGTCCTTGGTTGGTGGTTGGGTCCCTGGGCACTCTGAGGGTACTAGTTAGTTCATATTGTTGTTCATCCTAAGGGGCTACAAATCCTTCCGCTCCATAGATCCTTTCTCTAACTCCTTCATTGCCGACCGTGTACTCAGTTCAATGAATGACTGTGAGCCTCTACATCTGTATTTGTCAGGTATTGTCAGAGCCTCTCAGGAGATAGCTATATTTAGGCTGGCTTGTCCTTCCTTCAGTCTCTGCTCCATAGTTAATCTCTGCAACTCCTTCTGTGGGTATTTGGTTCCCCCTTTTAAGAAGGAATGAAATGTCCATTCCACCATGTTCATAGCAGCCTTATTTATAATAGCCAGAAACTGGAAACAACCCAGATGTCCCTCAACAGAGGAA
This sequence comes from Montemys delectorum, assembly GCA_019843815.1. NCBI lineage: Eukaryota > Metazoa > Chordata > Mammalia > Rodentia > Muridae > Montemys > Montemys delectorum. The sequence goes on along the minus strand of JADRCD010140348.1, from coordinate 70,131 downwards.
TGGATACAGAAAGTGTGGTACATCTACACAATGGAGTACTACTCAGCTATTAAAAACAATGAATTTATGAAATTCTTAGGGAAATGGATGGATCTGGAGAGTATCATCCTGAGTGAGGTAACCCAGTCACAAAAAGAAGACCAAAAGGTGTATCTTAGTTTTATACCCTAAAGTTTAGTCCGGTTATTTATTAGTTCTGACCATCCTTAGCATTGTTTTGTGATTGTTTTCTAGATATTGCTATTTGTAAACAATAAAAGGCTATTTCCTTTTATATTTTAATACCTTTACTTTTTGTCATTTGATCATCTCGCTAAAAATTCTAGCACTATATTGAGTGGAAACATGATATCTTTGCCTTATTCTTGATCTTAGAGTGTCAGCTTTCATTTGTGGGCTTCTTATGTATGGCATGTATTATATGAAGTTAAGTTTTATTTAAATTTGGCTAGTTTTTTCAGTAAAAGAGTATTCAAGAGTATTCAAGTGTTTATTCTGAATCTACTGAGATGACCATGTGATTTCCCCTCAGTTTTGATAGACACACATATTAATGTTTTTATATATTGAGCACACTTTGTATCACAAGAATTAATCCTACTTTATAATAGTATATGACTCTTAAGTGAGAATGAAATTTTGCTAGTATTTAATGGATAATTTTTGTATTTATAATTCATCAAGGATATTTGCCTCTGGCTTTCTATTCATGAAGTGACTTTTATCTGCCTTTTGTAGCAGAATAATGTCTGGTTTCACAAAAGAAGATTTAAGTTATTCCCTATATCTATATTATTAAAGAGTGTAGCATTTTTAAAGGAGTTGCTTTTTAAACTACTGTATAATATACAAGTCTAACTCAAGATGTAGTTGAAGATCAGCTTGAATCTTTGACCCTAATGTCTGTACCACTTCAGTGTTGGAGTCCAGGTGTGTGTCTCTATGCTTAATTTATATGGTGTTAGGGTTCTAACACAGGGCTTCTTGAATGCTTGCCCAGTTTGCATCCTCTATATTCAATAATTAAAAGGAGATTTTAACGTTTTGTTGAGAATTTCTTTGTCTTCATCTTATTTGATATAATTTGAATTCTGTGTCTCTGAATGTCCATTATGTTACCTGAAATCAAGACTTTCTTCACTATTTTAACTTCATATTCTGCTTTAATAAAGGCTTCTAATGGCCACATCTTAAGTTTGCTATTCTTTCCTTGATTTATTTTGCTTTTAAATCCATCTAGTGGCTATTTTTGTTCAGTATTTATATTTTCTCCATTTTTTTTCTGTCAGATTTATAAAATTTTCTATATTTTTCTTGAAATTCTGACTCCATTCGTATCTTGTTTTGCCTACACATTAGAACATTCCTAACAGTCAGTTACTTTGCCATTACAGTAAGGTCAGTAGGATGGTTATCTTATTCCTTTATTTGAAACAAATTTTCTTGTATTTACTCATCTCTTCATTTTTCATGTCTCCATTGGTTATGTCCAGTAATTGGTCAAGTCTCCTTCTTTTTCCAGTACTTAGGAACTATGCTACTGTAAAAGACTTTCACCAATCAGCAGGTATCACATTCTGAGCAGCTTTTCAAACTTTTATGCTGGCATAACCAGCTTTCTTTGCTCTTAGCATCTTGTGATATATGTGAGATCATTATAAAACCCATGTCCTTTCTTCAGCTATCCTCTAAACAACATAGGATATTGGATGTTCTCTCTCCTCCTCCATAAGGGAGAGCCTAAAAGGGATTTTGTATCTATTTGTTGTGTGTTATATTACTGAAGGGACTATGGGGACCATGAATCTCAATCACTGTCCATTTCTCATTGGCCCTCAGATAGTAAAAAATTCTAAGATCCAGCAGTGCTGTGAAACAAAATACAAAGAGGCTAGCACTCTGTCTAGTTCCCTGAAAGTTGGGTATTGGAAGTATAATCTATTATTAGTACTTCCTACAAGAATCTATAGCCTGTAAATATCAATCTTGATCACATTGACCTGTGCCAGGGATGAGGATTGTGCAATGATTTCAGGTGCCTGCAATTTCCTTGCCAACTCCACCTTCATGCTTTTGTACTCATCTGGGAAGCAAGAGCCTCTTAAGGAATATCCCAAAGAAGATCTCTCAAAGGAAACCTATGCTTAATAACAGTGTATTTGTGAAGAGAAGAAAGGTCTAAGACTTCATATTCTACCATTTTCCTGATATCTTTCCCCTATTTTTTAAAATAAACACTGAAAATAAAAATTCATGGTTAGAAAGTTGATTATGCACACAAGTAATGTGATCAGGTAATAATGAATAGATAAGCATGGGCTCCAGCCAAATGGGGCAGGCAGTATTCTACTAAAATAGAATATGGCCATACAAGGCAGATAACTCAGAAGTATTACTTTACATATGAGACTTAGTATTCATTTCATTTTGATATCCCAATAAGGTGCCCCAAACATAGAGATTGAAGATGATATTCTCACAGCTGCTTATGTCAAAAAACTTGATTCAGAATGACTAAGTTCATTTCTTAGACTCTTTCGAGGCTCAAATAAAGCTATAAATTGAATTCCTTTTTAGAGACTCTAAGCATTAGCTGCTTCTACAATAGCTCAAATTTGATGATATGAATTTGCTTCCATCTGAAAGGCTGATGCTCTTCTTTCTTTCCTTCCTTTGTTCCTAGAGGCTATTTATATCCCTTTTTCACGCCATCTATGGAGCCTTCTCCATCAGTGGTGAATTAATTGTCTCTCACACCTTGAACATGATTAGATTTCCCTAATCTTATGCTTCTCATGCTTCTTGTCTTCAGTTCATGGGATTATGTTTCACCAAACAGACCTTGATGAAAAATATATTTTAGTTTAAGGTCAGCAGTACCTTAATTCTGTCTGCAAAGTCCATTAACCTTATAGCATACTCTCAGATTATTAGGGATAAGGGATGGACCTTTTTTTAAGAGCCATAACTGTGACTTAATCTCAAACCTAATGCATTGGCCAAATAGTTGTGAATCTGACATAGGTGAGACTAGACATAGCTATGGTTCTCACCTTAACTCAGAATCAATATTTGTGACTTCTAATTTAGGAAAGCAACATTACCAACAATTTGTGTTAGTACAAATTTTGGGTTTCAAAGACATTTTAAAATAGAAACTCCTTAAGTTAGTTGACAGTAAGATAAATATATTATTAAAATCAAAGTAAATATTTGTTTACTTTTAAAATAAATAAATATTGAATAAACATTCATATTCATTCATTATTAGACTTACTATAGCTGCTACTTTTATACATGTTTGCTAGTCCTCTATATTATTCAAGGTCCTTTTATATAAAATTTATTCCACTTGAAAAATTAATCAACAATATTTGTTTACATTATTCTTTTTATCTGCAATATAATACAGTCATTACTATTATGTATGCTGCATCAAAGGAAGATTAAAGAAGTTGTTTTCCTACTGGATTTGGTTTATATAATCTAATTTTTTAATTTTTTTTATTGGATATTTTCTTTATTTACATTTCAAATGTCATCCCATTTCCCAGTTCCCCTCCCCCGGAAACCCCCATCCCATCCTCCCTCCCCCCTGCTTCTATGAGGGTGTTCCTCCACCCACCAACCCACTCCCACCTCCCCGCCTTCAATTCCCCTACACTGGGGCATCTATCAAGCCTTCATAGGAACAAAGACCTCTCCTCTGATTTGTGCATGACAAGACCATGTTCTGCTACAAATGCAAGATCCATGTGTACTCCTTTGTTGATGACTTAGTCCCTGGGAGCTCTGGGAGGTCTGATTGGTTGATATTGTTGTTCTTCCTATGGGGATGCAAACCCCTTCAACTCCTTCAGTTCTTTCTTTAACTCATCTATTAGGGACCCCTCGTTCAGTCCAATTGTTGGCTGTAAGCCTGCACCTCTGTAATTGTCAGGCTCTGGCAGGGCCTCTAAAAAGACAGCAATATCAGGCTCCTTTCTGCATGCACTTCTTGGAATCCACAACAGTGTCTGGGTTTGATAACTATATGGGATGAATCCCTGGTGGGACAGTCTCTGGATGGCCTTTCCTTCAGTCTCTGCTCAACACTTTATCTCCATATTTGCTCCTGTATTTTGTTCTCTTTCTAAGAAGGACTGAAGCACCCACATTTTGCTCTTCCTTCCTCTTGAGCTTCAAGTAGTCTCTGAGTTGTATCTTGGTTATTTGGAGCTTTGGGGCTAATATCCACTTATCAGTGAGTGCATACTATGAGTGTTCTTCTGCGATTGGGTTACCTCATTCAGGACGATATTTTCTAAATCTATCCATTTGCCTGCAAATTTCATGAATCCATCACTGTTACTAGCTGAGTACTACTCCATTGGGTACATGCACATTTTCTGTATCTATTCTTCTGTTGAAGGACATTTGGGTTGTTTCCAGCTCCTGGCTATTATAAATAAGGCTGCTACGAATATAGTGGAGCATGTGTCCTTATTGCATGTTGGAGCATCTTCTGGGTATATGCCCAGGAGTGGTATAGCTGGGTCCTCTGGTAGTACTATGTCCAATTTTCTGAGGAAGCACCAAACTGATTTCCAGACTGTTTGTACCAGCTTGAAATTCCACCAACAATGGAAGAGTGTTCCTCTTACTCCACATCCTCGCCAGCATCTGCTGTCACCTGAGTTTTGGATCTTATCCATTCTGACTGATATGAGGTGGAATCTCAGGATTGTTTTGATTTGCATTTCCCTGAAGACTAAGGATGTTAAACAGTTCTTCGGGTGCTTTTTAGCCATTTGATATTCCTCAGTTGAGAATTCTTTGTTTCTCTCTGTACACCATTTTTACTAAGGTTATTTGGTTCTCTGGAGTCTAACTTCTTGAGTTCTTTGTATATGTTGGATATTAGCTCTCTATTGGATGGTAGATAGGATTGGTAAAGATCTTTCTCCAATCCGTTGCTTGAGTTTTTGTCCTATTGACAGTTCCTTGGCCTTACAGAAGCTTTGCAATTTTATGAGGTCCCATTTGTCAATTCATGATCTTAGAGCATAAGCCATTGGTGTTCTGTTCAGGAAGTTTTCCCCTGTGCCCATGTGCTTGAGGCTCTTCCCCACTTTCACCTATATAAGTTTCAGAGTTTCTGGTTTTATGTGGAGATCCTTGTTCCACTTGGACTTGAGCTTTGTACAAGGAGATAGGAATGGATTGATTTTCTTTCTTCTACATGCTAACTGCCAGTTGAGCCAGCAGCATTTGTTGAAAATGTTGTCATTTTTCCACTAGATGGTTTTAACTCCTTTGTGAAAGATTAAATGACCATAGGTGTATGAGTTAATTTCTGGGGAACTTCAACTCTCTGAAGACAGAAATTGAAGAAGACCTCAGAAGATGGAAAGATCTCCCATGCACATGGATTGGCAGGATTAATATAGTAAAAATGGCTATCTTGCCGAAAGCAATCTACAGGTTCAATGCAATCCCCATCAAAATTCCAACTCAATTCTTCACAGAGTTAGAAGGAGCAATTTGCAAATTCATCTGGAATAATAAAAAAACCTAGGATAGTGAAACTATTCTCAACAATAAAAGAACTTCTGGTGGAATCACCATCCTTGACCTCCAGTTCTACTACAGAGCAATTGTAATTAAAAAAAAAAAAAAAACATGGTGTTGGTACAGTGACAGGCAGGTAGATCTCCTGCATTTCTTTAAGGGAGTTATTTATGTCCTTCTGGAAGTTCTCTATCATTGTCATGAGAAGTGATTTTAGATCCCAGTCTTGCTTTTCCCTTGTGATATTGTATCCATGCCTTGCTATGGTGGGAGAATTGGGTTCTGATGCTGCCTTGGTTTCCATTGCTTATTTTCTTATGCTTGCCTCCTGCCATCTGATTATCTCTAGTGCTAACTGTCTTCGCTATATCTGACTGAAGCCTGTCCTTCCAGTAATCCTGGTTGTCTGAGAAATCCTCAGACTCCAGCTGTTTCTGTGATCCTGTGATTCCAGGATCCTGTGATCCAAAAATTATGGGTCTGTCAGAGTTCCTGGGAGTCAAGCTGCTTCTGGGACCCTTGGGTCCTCATGTGACACAGCTCCTGGGATCCTGGGCATGCTAGAGCACCTGGGAGTAGTGCCTCCTCTGAGTGCTATGGGACTGGCTACAGAGTTCATGCCCAAGGTAAATTGGTACAGCTATATAATCTATTAAACATTTTAACTGGGTAAGGAGATAGAATTCGTAGTAACCCACAGACTAGTGTGTCATTTGTTTATTCTCATTCGTTGTAAGATAAAGTAGACTATGTAACTATATTAAAGTGAGTTGTTATTATAATCCTTACTAAAATTTTATTTGATTTTGTAGTTTTAAATATCACTACAATTCTGAAAGGTTGATGATATAAAAACGAGAACTCACAGCAGCCTTGGGTAAGGCTGGCTTGAGGACTTTCACATCTGTTGCCTCATTTTGCTCATCGTTAATACTTGTCTTCAAACCTCTCCTAATGTCATGGGAAGCAAAGGACCAGGTGAAATATTAAACTCTGAGATGCACTCTTCTACCTTGTAAAATGGGTTTGAAAACTTGGTTCCCTATTTTCCATACATTGCTCTGACAGAAAAATAACTAGTGTAAAACATCTCAACATAGCAAAACATTAATTAATTCTCACTGAAGCTCATGTGACTAGGTCATGCAGTGTCCATTGCTCAGCTTAGGAACTCTGCTTCAGGAAGATCGTATTCTAATTCCTATCACTTTTGTAAAAAGCTACCTGCTCATAGTATTCATTATCAAGGCTCTTTTTTAATTTTCTTTTTAGCACTGATGCATTTCCAGATACTGAGTTATAGATTTGCATTATTGCATTTAAGATTGATTTAGCTCATTATGGTTTTTAATGATTCATTTCTTTATAAAATCATAAAATTTTAAGTAGAATTTCAAATATGTAAAAAATATGTGAAATAAAAACACACGTAAATATGAGTATATATTCTTGGGAAGCCTAAAAATGAAAATTTCTCATAATATGTGGGTGATTTTCCTTTTTAGTAGCAATATCTGATCCTTTAATAATGTCAATTTAAAAATAAATTACTAAAACCCCTAAAGATTTACAAATATATTATAACAAAATACAAAAGAATTACAAAAATAGTATTAGACTACACATACCTTGATGGTAACAAAAAGTTCTTTAATTGAACTTAAGGATAATTTAGCAAGAGAGAAATTACCAATTGGTTTTCAAATACTCAGTGATCAATCCTGAAATCATAGATATAAAAGTAACATACAGACAAAGCAGGCTACAATGCATCTGCATATGTAGGAATATACACAGACACACATAGACACAGACACACACACACACACACAGAGAGAGAGAGAGAGAGACAGAGAGAGAGAGAGAGAGAGAGAGAGAGAGAGAGAGAGAGAGAGAGAGAGAGAGAGGTAATGATGAAAGAAATGGAGAACAAGGGGTGCATAGGAAAGGCTGAAGGAAGGAAAATGTCAGTAAGCTCCTTGGGTCCTTTCTCTAGCTCCTTCATTGGGGATCCTGTACTCAGTCCAATGAAGGGCTTACAGCCCCTAATGAGGAACAAGAATATAAACTAACTAGTACCCGCAGAGCTCCCAGGGACTAAAACACCAACCAAAGAGTACACATGGTGAGACTAATGGCTCCAGCAGCATATGTATAGTAGAGGATGGCCAAATTGGTCATCAATGGGAGGAGAGGCCCTTGGCCTGTGAAGATTCTATGCCTCAGTGTAGGGGAATGCCAGAGCCAGTAAACAGAAGAGGGTGGGTGGTGAGCAGGGGGAGGGGGGAGAGAACAGGGGTTTGTTTTAGGTTTTTTCTTTTCTTTTCTTTTCTTTTCTTTTCTTTTATTTTATTTTATTTTTCTTTGTTTGGAGGAGAACCTGGGAAAGGAGATATTGTAAATAAGGAAAACATCTAATAAAAAAAAAGAAATGTCAGTAAGCTTATAATATACATTTGCAGAAAGATTTGTCATTTTCAAATAGAATTTTAGAAATTATAGAAGAGCTATAGGCCACTGGAGCAAGCCATTCTTATTCTGTACATAGTGATGTGGTTCATGGGGAAATGTTACATGCAATCCCAAAGCATGGCTGCTATAAAGTATGGGACACCCCAGCAGGGCTGCTCACAGTGACTCACAGTCGTCTTCTGTTAGTACAGTTTCCATCATTGTCATTTAGTTATATACTTAATTTCAGAAAATATTCTTATTACTTAAAAATATAAGGAAGAAGTTTAAACTTTCTTTCACCATAGCTATCTATTTTGTTTTAATTTTCATAACAGAATAATAAGTCCTGGGGGTGATTCTAATGACTACCTAACACAAATGCTTCAAATTTAGAATATGAACACAACAAGCCAAAGAGTGAGAAAATCTGTGTGAAGATTCCTCCCGTTCATTCCAGGATTGTCTCAGTCTGAATCCCTTCTCTTAAAATATAACACTGTAAATAATGTAGCAAACAGAAGAAAGTTTCATTCCACAATTATTCTTGAAATGTTCAGATGCAGTAAACACGGTTACTATATTGTGTATAGAAAAGGCAACAATAATAAAAGATAAAAAAAACACACACATATGTAGGAATTTATGAGAAATATGGTCTCTGCTCTCATGGCATAGACCAAAGGAGACACATAAAGAAATAGTCACAAACAACTCTGTGAACAAAATTACAACACAGTCCCACGAACATACAAAATAGGTGATCTGACATAGTGTGGGAAGTCTGTGAGTTGGGAAAACATATGCATGCAAGGGTCATATAGATGCCAGATTTCCCCACTTTGACAAGTTAGAGCATTCCTTCATTAAAGCCAGGACTCTAGGGAAGGACACAGCTGGTTCCAAAACTCTAAGTGAGCAAGCCAGAATGAAGAAGTCCGGTGTTCCAGTGCGGAGTGTCTAGAAGTAGAAGAGTGGTAGTTTCACCACAGCAGACAGAAAGCATCCATAAAAATGAAGACTTTGAAGAAGGGAAGACATGTGTTCATAGAAATACCATTGAAAATGGGAATGCTGAGGAATAAGAAATGTTTTTGTGCAGCTGGAACCCAGCCCTTCTCTACCTCCTCTACCTGCTCCCTTTGAGCCGCTGGAACAACCAGTAGCAAAATGGAAGCCTAGCAACTTAGGCCTCTCCCCTCTCAATGGACAGCATGTGGGTATCTGAAGCCACTGCCTGAGTGGGGAGTAGAAACAGCCAGCCTTTGAATTCACACCATCCTTCTAGCCAGCTGAGTTTGCATGCTAAGCAGTGTTCATCTGCTTTCTAGAATCATAGAAAAAGCACCACATGCTGTATCTTGTGGCTACAAAGCTGTAACCCAAAGAACCCATGAAAACTACTCAGATAGTGACACATTTCAATTGTTATTTCCTTCTATTTTTTGGTTTCTTTGTTCTTTTTTCTATTATCACATAATTATAACATGTCTCCCTTCTTCTTTACCTCCCCTCCCCATCCAAACCACTCTATTTTTTTCCTTAAAAAATAAACAAGCAATAAAGGGCTAATAATAAAAGAAAAGAAACATGTATGCTGCACACACACACACACACACACACACACACACACACACACACACGAAAAAAAAAACAGAAGGAAAAGAGTCAAGAAAAGGTACAAGAAACAGATATAGACACAGCAACCCACTTCTTATCACACTCAATAATTCCATTAAAACACAAAACTGGATGCCACATGTATATGCAAAGGATCTGGGAGAGAGAGAGAGAGAGAGAGAGAGAGAGAGAGAGAGAGACAGAGAGAGAGACAGAGAGAGAGACAGAGAGAGACAGAGAAAGAGACAGACAGAGACAGAGAGACAGAGACAGAAACAGAGAGACAGAGACAGAGAGACAGAGACAGAAACAGAGAGACAGAGACAGACAGAGACAGACAGAGAGAGGCAGAGAGAGACACAGAGAGAGAGACAGAGAAAGAGAACTATAATTTGAATTATAAAAGAAAGGCCTTGAGAATAAATTATGTGACAATGACTCTCCAAAGACATCATTCTGTTGGCCTTCTTCAGCTTGACATAAAAACTGCCCTTTGAGACACCTTTAGAGAAAACTAAATTTTCCTTTGTAAGTTGTTACCAATTGGAGACAGCCTTTGGGTTGGTGTCAGGGTACTTATCCACTTCTCCATTCAACTCTGGGACTTATTTGGAGCAGACCCATGTAGACCCTATGCATGCTGTCTCTGTGTGAGTACATATGTGCACCAGTCCTCTTGTGTTCAGAACGTCCTGTTTCCTCCATCCCCTCTGGTTCTTATATTTTCTTCTTCTTCTCCCATTGTGTTCCCTGAGCTCTGTGAGTGAGGGGTTTGAGGAAAACATCCCATTTAAGGCCCCTTTCTCTCTGAATATTATCTGGTCATGAGTCTTTGTATTTGTTCCCATATGCAAGAGAAAGAATCTCTGATACAATTCTTAGAATTAAAATAAAATGAGCAAACACTGGTCACTGTAGTCTGGATAAAGACATTAATAAAACCATATATTTAAATATGCCAACATTTTATGTTTGGGAAGTGAGCTCTCAGTGACCTGTTCTATGGCCTTCATTAAGTGACAATCATTCTGGGTCTCCACATAATCATCTATAAATTTAAGTTAATGTCCAGATGGGCTTTTTGCAACTGGGAAGCATGTTCCACATGAACTAATTTGACAAAACAGAACATACTCATGCAACAATTTATCCCAAATAAAAAGACAGCAAGAACCTGGGATCCTTGCAAACAAGTATTCAATATCCAGGAATGCCCACTTGGAAAAACTGGGAGCTTGACTACATAGACCATATTTGTGTCACAGCTGAAGTAACTGTTAACTCACCCTAAGTTCCATACTGAGAACCGTAGCTGCACATCACTAAGGCATTAAAAAAATCTGTTTTTTAGGAGCAAGGTGGTATGAATCCCAGATTGACCTTTATATCCAGATATGTTTCCTTCCTATGATCTAGGGTTTGGAATTGCAAGTGAGAAATAGGAAATAGCTGGTGTTTAACAAAAATCTCAAATGTTCAGTTTAACCAATGAAGACTCTAGAGTCAGATGCTTTGGTGAAAGCCTGCTAGCTCGGAGAAGCAGAGAAAATACCCAGCTGACCTACCTCCTCAGCTGACATCCCAGAAGTGATACTGGTCTCTCAAAAAGACATCTCAAAAAACCTTCCAACTGATTGTCCCTTTCATTCTACTTCCTATGCATCTCTCCATGTGTTCTCCTGACTCCCTCTGACTCTCTACATTTTTTCCCTTAATAATCCTATGTTCACTTCCTGTCAACTCATTGTTTCTCCTAGCTTTTGACCTAGTGTTGACTTCCTGCAATCCTTTTACAATATTCAAGCAGAAAGTTCTTGAATTAAAGGCATGTGTCACACCACAACTAAAAACAGGTTTTTGTTTTTGTTTTCAGTAAGTGGCACAATCCCAGGATTCACAGAGTTGTAGAGGGGAAACTCTTGGGCTCTGTGTGGAAGCATCACCTGTCAATAAAAACATGATGGCCTGTTAGCAAAAGGTGGGAACTAATAGCTGGGAGTTCCAGGAGACAGACAGTTCTTGGAGAAAGTTGGAGATGGGAGGATTTGCCCTGGACTCTGAGGAAGATGGACGCATGAGATTGAGGAGACGTAAGTGAAGAGAGAGGCTAGCCATATGGTAGACTTAGACTAGTATAAATGGGATAAATGAGTTACAAGCTAGCAGGAGTGAGCCAAAGCTTATGGCCTAGGCAATTGTTTCATAAATAATTAAGTCTCGGAGACTTTATTTTGGGAGAAGGGGCGCAGGTAGAAAAGCCCGCACCTACATAGTGTGATCAAATATCTTGCAACAAACTAGGTCATGTGAAGACACCCAGAAATGAGTAATTAATGTGAGCTAATTTACATATGGCACTCACAGTTTAGTACATTTATAATTCATATTATTCTATATACTAGTCTGTCTCTGTCTAATAGTGTGCAGTATGGTAGCTACCATTTTCCCAGTGGACACTGTGTGCCAGGTACATTCTTAAATACTTTATAAATATAAGTTACTCTGTGAATTAAAAAAAATCTATGCAGTATTTACTATTGATGAGTTCATTGTTTCAGAAGAAAATAATGAAACACAGAAAGATTCCTCTTCAAAATCATTTAGGTTATATAATAACTAAGAGTAGTAGTTTCCAATCTATACAGCAGACCTCAAACCTCAAAATATACACTTAGGTCCATTAAGCTCCAAATCCAAGGATGGGATATTGTAATGTAATTGAAGGATAGGCATATCCATATTGAATACCTCTTTTATAAGGCTCAATATAGGATGTTTAGAAATGAGTCTATAAAATTTAAGCGCAGCTGGACCAGGCGTAAAGTGTTCACGTTACAGAGAGAGATCGATGAGCTCTGGCAGGCAGGACTTGGTCAGTGAGTAAAACGCTGGGTGACTCCTGTTGAGAGCCAGGCCAACTAAAGGCTTCTCAGAGATCCTCATGAAAGAACCAAAGGATAGCTCATCTTCTATCCTTGCTCAGGGACACACTTGTCAAAGTTCATTCTTGGGCTAGGGTCAAGGCCTCAAAGGGGTTAAATGTTTACTTCCTAAGGACTTGGCTTTTCCTCTAGAAAAGACTGGTGTTATCAGTCCGAAGGTTGCTATGTGCTCAGTCTGTGACGCACTTGAGACACCCTGTGCTCCCTTTGTGCCATGTTGTTTGATTGGCTTTCTGTTGGCTTTGTCCCATTGTGTGATAGCTTTCGGCAGACTTGTTCCCCATAAGAACTGTTCATAGGGTGGTAGAGTCCTTAATAAACTTGCGTGGCCTAAGACTTAATTTGTGTAAGATCTCCTGACCCCAACTTTTTTTTTTAAATCTTCTTTCTTTTTCCATCCCCTGATTCTTCCTCTTAGAAATTTGTCATTAGAATACAACCAGCCAGATGCTGGTACTGGCCAGAATCTTCTGAATGGCTTTGAGGTACAAGGAACTAGATGCCAGGATTCCCAGCCCAACATGTTTATACACTCACCCATTATATAACCTGTCCCAACCTTTTGACCTCATCTAAAGTGGAAAGTTGTGTCTCAAATCCAGACTAAATTAAACTATCAGAAGTCTCTAAAGACTCTCAAATCTAATTGTGTCATTGATTAAAAATCAAAAACACCATCTTTAACCATCAAAGCCGATATCAGTATTGCTTAGTACTTTAAAATAATTTTCTGAAATTAAATTTTTGCTGCATTTAATTAATGCCAGTTACTTTATTTAATTCAAGAAAATTGAACACATGCTATTTTAATTTTGACAGGAGAATTTGTTACCTTAGGTTTCCTGAATTGGCCAGTTCTTGACTATGAGCCATAAGTTTCTTATTTTAATGAAAAAGTGATTTCTAAATTATTTTCCTAGCATAATATTTTATTCATGGTTCAGCTTTGACTAAAGTAATAAACTTTTGCAAACAAGTTTTTCTATCTCTTTAACCATTAATGAAAAGCACTTTAAAACCCATTGCCTTCAGTAGAACTAAAGCTGTAAGGTTAAGAGCTGTTGGCATTATGTAGGGCAGGCAGGAAGCCTCTGGGGTTGTCTCTTTTCTCAAGGCACACGGATAAATGGTAGCTGAAAGTTCCAGGGTCTAGCCTCCTAACTTTATGATTTGGCTATACAGGAAACTTTCCACGACTAGTAAATAGCACTCTCTGCACATCTGTTTTGCTGCAAAAGAAATACATAAGCCACAGGAAGATTAAATCTAATTATTATGATTTCCATTTCTGGGGCAAGGCCTTTTCATAAATAATTATGTCTTAGTGCAATACTAGCACATTTCTAACACCAGCTCTATCGTTCATAATAACGAATAGATTTACAACTGACAAGCTCATTAAGCACAGAACCTAATTAGTACTCTAACCAAAACAGCACTGTGTGAACTGCTTGCTGATGTAACCATGGCATTTGGACTATAAAACTGCCCCCTTTTCTAGCAGATGAGCCTTAAGACCCAGCTGAAGGGCAAGAACAGGGTAGCATGTGCAAGGCTTGGCAAGGAGTGTTCAGGCTCCGGTGAAGCAACCCCAGGGATGGATTCCTGAGAGTTTACATATTTAACACATGAAAATAGAAATCATAGTTTACAAAAACATAGTACAAATAAGTGTGTAGATATAAAAGGCACCAGAAAAAGACAAAGACGACATGCCCACAGAGGAATAAAAATTTGAAGAAAAAAACAATCAACATTTACTTAGTGTAGGAAGTATAAAAGAGTGACTCCTGTCTGTACTTTTCTGTCTTCTTAAAATATTTTGTAGTTTTCAAAATGGCTACAGAATTAGCTGTTGCTGGTTTAGTATCTTAGCCAGGCTTCCATTTCTATTTGTTGTCTTTCCCTATAGTACTATATACTACAGAACAATTCACTAGTTTTTCACTTTGGAATGTGTGTGTGTGTGTGTGTGTGTGTGTGTGTGTGCGCGCGCGCGCGCGCGCGCGCGCGTGCACGCACGCGTAATAGTGTGGAGCTATGCAGGTGTTTTCACATATGCAGTTGAACATGTGTGTGAAATCTCGTGCATATATGTGCACGCATGCAGAAGCCAGAGTTTGTTATATCTTCCTCAGTCTTTGTCAACTTTATATATGAAGAGATATATTTCATGGGTTCGGCTAATCTATCTGTTCAACTTGTTCTGAAGAACTCCTGTTTCCTCCTCCCATACTCTAGGATTATAGTGCAGCCACCACATCTATCTGGCCTTTGCATGGCTGCTAGAGATTCAAACTGAGATCCTCACATTTGCAAAGCTGGGGCTTCACCACTGTCCCTGCAGCCTCTGCTTTCTAATGTTGGGCCCGTGTGACTGATTGGTTGATTCATAGTTAGCTCTACACTGGGAGGATTTGTTTGTTTGCTTGATTCTGGCTTTTGGTAGTCACCCAGAGAAACATCTAGTTCAGAACTTGCTTCGAGGGAATGCTTGCATACACACTACCTGCTGGCACTCTTATGCACGTCCGTGGGTTATGCTGAGAAACATTAGCAAGGGATTGTTCTGCCTCAATCAAAAGAACAGGCAGTTCAATTTAATTTAGAAGACCATAAAGTACTGTACAGAAACAGAAGAGAAAGAAGACAGAAACTGGCAAATGAGTTTTTAACTGCAGACTGGACAAGCTTGTGATTTATGATAGGCCCACAATCGGAATTTACTCCCAGGAGCTAACAAATGGCATGCACACCCACAAATCAACCTCACTCCCTGTGTCCTGCCCAGCTCAAAGCAGACACTCTTAATCACCTGCCTTTCACTCCACTCTGCAATATAATTTGCAAATTGGCAATAAAGTCTGCCCTAAAGTGCTTTACATCTGCAGTTAGCCATAATAATGCAGATGCTGTGCCTCATTACACAATCTGATACACCTATTTCTAGTGGTTGATTTTACCTGTTATTATAGACTCAATATTATTCCAAGAGCTAAGATTAAATCAGTGCCTTAGCAAAGGTTCACAGGTTTATAGCTTTTCTGGGTGGGACTTGATTGAGATTCCTTGAATTGTAGTAAGAAACCAAAGGATACAATCCTCATTTCCCAAATGCCACCTTAAAGAGATTACATTAACCATTAATATTCCTATTACAAATCTACTGTATGGATAATGATTCTTTTTTTCTCTGCAATTCATTTATTTATGTTTAATAATTTCCTTCCATTACCTAAACTTAATTTTCTAGATATTTTCTTTTATAAAAATGAGATCGTTTTTTACAGGCTTTTCTGTATCTTGTTTTTCTCATCCTATAACATGTGGAAATTCCCTCCGGTTACCTGTTATGAGTCCTACTCTATTTCACCTAGTGGGTGCATAATATCACACAGGATGAATATTCCACAGTACATTCAGTATTTCCTGATGGTAGACATCCATTCCTGTCTCTGCTTTTGCCCAGTTAACATTGCTGTAAACACCCTTAATTCATATCCCTAGGCCTGGTGCTTTTCTTTCTTTCTTTCTTTTTTTTTTTTTTTTTTTTTTTTTTTTTACATATTTTCTTTATTCACAATTCAAATGATATCTCCTCTCCTAGTTACCCTTCCAAAAAAATATCAAAAACAAAAGTGAAAATAAAAACAAAAACAAAAAACTAACCCTGTTTCCTTCCCCCTCCGCCTGCTCACCAACCCATCCTCTCCCACTTCCTGGCCCTGGCATTCCCCTACACTGGGCATAAATCTTCACAGGACTAAGGGACTCTCCTCCCATTGATGGCCAACTAGGCCATCCTCTGCTATACATATGCTGCTGGAGCCATGAGTCCCACCATGTGTGCTCTTTGGCTGATGGTTTAGTCCCTGGGGACTCTGAGGGTATTAGTTAGTTCATATTGTTGTTCGTCCTAAGGGTCTGCAAACCCTTCAGCTCTTTGGGTCCTTTCTCTAGCTCCTTCACTGGGGACCCTATGTTCAGTCCAATGGATGGTTGTGGGTCTCTACTTCTGTATTAGTCAGGCACTGTCAGAGCCTCTCAGGAGACAGCTCTATCAGGCTCCTGTTAGCTAGCACTTGCTGACATCCAGAATAGTATCTGGGTTTGATGATTGAATATGGAGTCCCAGGTGGAACAGTCTCTGGATTTTCCTTCTTTTAGTCTCTGCTCCATAGTTTGTCTCTGCAACTCCTTAGATGGATAACGATTCTTAAGACAGATTAAAAAAATAGCAAGGAAAGAGGAATAAAAGATTACTGGTGTCCCAAGAGCCTATACTAAAAACTGTGCCTACTGATACAGGTGTGTGATGTTGTAATCCCAGAAGCCCTGGAGGTAGAGATAAGAGATGTCAAGTTTAATGCCAGATTTAACTTAAAAAATTAAAGGTGTGTTCCAAAGTGCTATAGCAGTTCTACAGAATACTATCTTCACAATTAAAAAGTGAAAAAGAGGGCTAAGAAAGGACCTATGGAGTTGAAGGGTTTGCAGCCCCTTAGGAGGAACAACAATATGAACTAACTAGTACCCTCAGAGCTCCCAAGGACTCAACCACCAATCAAGGACTATACATGGTGGGACTGATTGTTCTGGCAGCATGTGTATAGTAGAGGATTGCAAATTTGATCATCAATGGGAGGAGAGGTCCTCGACTCTGTGAAGGTTCTGTGCCCCAGTGTAGGGGAATGCCAGGGCCAATAAGTGGGAGAGGGTGGGGTGGTAGGCATGGGGTGTGGGGAGGCAACAGGGGGAAGCAACAGGGTTTTTTTCTTGTTGTTTTTGTTTGTTTATTTGTTTGTTTGTTTGTTTTTTGGAGGGGAAACTGGGAAAGGAGAACTTTACATGTAAATAAAGAAAATATCTAATGAAAAAAAGAAGAGGGCTAGTGGAACAGCTCAGTGGAAGGCCACTTGCTTACAGCATCCATGAGATCCTAAATTCAACCTCCAGAGTCAAAGCCACCATGATCAGTGATTACGAAAGCATGCCCCCAAAGCACTGAGATCTATATGGAATGGACATCTCAACAACAGGCAAAAGACATTTCAACAATAGGCTCCTCTCAAACTTGCCTCTGTCTCGTATTTTTCCCAGAAGGGGAAATATGTAGTAAACCTTTATTTGCAAGGTGTTCATGAACTTTTCATGTAATAAAATATATTTTCAAGTGTCCAACATAGCAATTAATAATTGGCTAATATGATGAAAATAGTTCTGCCAGCCAGTGGTGGCACATGCCTTTAATTCCAGCACTTGGGAGGCAGAGGCAGGCAGATTTCTGAGTTCAAGGTCAGCCTGGACTACAGAGTGAGTTCCAGGACACTCAGGGCTATACAGAGAAACTCTGTCTCAAAAAAAAAATAGTTCTGATCTGTGAACCTCCTGTAAAGATCTGTGTCCTTGGGGTTCATGGACTTCTCATGGAAAACTATGGCCTTATACTTCAACACATGGAAAAGCTTTTACAAGTTGCTTCTAGGACATGTACAAATAGGATGGTCTATGATCCACATTGCTTCTCCTACAAAACTAATTTTGTTCAGTTTATTTTTATAGAGATGCGAACCCATCTCTTCTTCCACTAGCCATCTTACACTGTCTCAGAAATAAGGCTTCGGAGAGCTAACAAAACTACTTACTATATGCTTTTTACATATGAAGAAACTGAGAGCAAGAGATTAAAATTATTTCAAGTCCTTGACTTACCAGCCAAATTGTGTTTTATTGTGGTATATATGACTTCATTCCACCATATGCTTTTTCTCTATTCAATATTTTCAGCCCTCTATGCTATCTGTCTTTTGAGCAAACACACTTTTCATCACACAGTGCAATGTCTCTGGCTTATGTTTTGCAGTTCAAACTATAATATCCCTAAAATATTGTCTCTGGGTGGTTTAACTACATTTAAAAGCTGTGTTCTAGCCCAAAGCAATTAAAAATGGTGTAAACTAAATCTCTGAATGATAAAGTTTAAGGCAAAAATAAAACGCATAAGGGCTTCTAATTATCTTTGCATGCATATGAAATCTTTCCGGAGGATGAATATTGTTTAAACATGAATAATTTCAGCAAAGAGGAAATGTTTTCACTGAGGGGGGGTGCCTCTGAAGATAAAAGTTTATGAAACTCTTCAGATGCTGTAAGTTGGCCTAAATAAGGATAATGAGTAGAAATCTGTTCAGAAAGTAAGGCGGAGAGTACAAGAGAAGAAAATCAGGAATATAATCAATATTTTCAGTCCCAAATTGCAGTTTTGCTAATCTATCTGATGTACACTACAGTAGCAACCCGACCTATTATGCAGGACACTACAACAAACCTTCCACCGTGCAGATCTAAACTAGTTCCTTAACCCCACAAAAAGAGTTGTGAGCTGAAAAAAAAATGAATTAGCTTGACAACTGATCCCATATGAAACCTGTGGTGTCTCTTCCTATTAAAATGCAGTTAAAACATCTCTTGTTGGTTATTTAAAAGCTGTTTAGTTTTTGTTAGTTGAACTGAAAAGAGAAGGGTTTGGGGGGAGAGGTTTTGTTGTTGGTTTGTTTTGTTGGTTTTGGTTTCTTTGTTTCTTTTGTTTTGATTTTCATAGAAAATGACAAAAGAATTTTTTTTAAAAAAATGTCTGTGCTTTCTGGGTATGAATATCACTCTCAAAACAAACCTGCAAAAGGCCTGCTATGTCCAGTGTTCATATCAGGATGGTAACTTATTTAAAAACAACGGATCTGGAAAACTCGTTGTCATGTTGCTCTAGAATCTCAGTATAATAACCTGAATGTCATAAAACCCTGTGAAAAATGAGCATTGGAAAGCTGGATTTCCTGACAGAGCACTTAAAGAGCCCTTTTCAAACACGCATATGTCTACAAAAGAGTTATGCTCCAGCTTTTTCTAAGCTTTGTAGAATACCTACACAATGATTGTTTCTGGCTGGCATCATCGGAGCATTTCATTCACCAGAGAATTCTGGTTTACTCTCCACAAACATAGCACGCTGCATATGCATACTACCTGTCAATCTTTGGTCAGCTTTAAGGGGGTAAATTTAATGAAAATAATGCTGAGGGTGCTTGCTTGCTGTTTTATAGAGGCTCCTTAGCTGAGAGTCTATAGCTGTAGGCTTAGGGTATCATCCACTGGAGTGTCAAAAATTGTAGGCCTTCCCTGAACCACTACCTCGAATACTTTCTATGGATATCATTCTCTAGCCTAACAGTTGTTTTAAAGATTCCTTTTTATTTTTATTTATGTAAATACAGGTATATCTGTGCATAAGTTTGAGCAGGTGTCAATACAGGAGCTGGCAGAATCCAAAGGAGATTGTGAGAGCCCCTGGAACTAGAGCTACAAGTCTTGTAAATTGCCCAATAAGGTTGCTGAGAACTAAACTCACGTGCATTTTGCAAAAGCTGGTCATACTCTTTAACTACTGAGGCACCTCCCTAACCCATGAAACAAAAAGTTTAGGTTCAGGCCTAACATCTGAAAACACTTAAGAGAAAAATGTACCAATGACAAACCAGTATTTCAAGGTACCATGTAGAAAACTCCCATAACTCTCTATTCTATCCTTCCTAGAGAGATCGATGTAGACACAACAGGTTTGGGCTCACAGGAACTCAGAGAGACTGAGGCAGCATGCACAGGGCCCTTGTGGGTCTATATCTGAAAGGGTCCTAGAACTGAAAAGAACACTGGACATATGCCCATATCCCTAGCCCAGAAGCTATCTCCAATTAATAGCCACTTACAAGTGAAAAGTCATTTTCTACAAGGAAAACAAATCACTCTTGAGGGTAGGCTCTACATGCTGCAGTAGAAGGCCAATACAAAATGAACTCAACAGCTTCTTCTGAAACTCTCTGTCCCAGAATGTTAAGCCAGGGAGGTTTATTGTTGTTTAATTTTTGTTTTTTGGTTCGTTATTTTCTCTACCTTACAAGTCCTATTATGGCTTCAAGTTATAGGTTTTTATAGGATTTTTGAGTATGCAAACATGTGGATCTCTGTATCTATATACATGTCATTTGCTTTTCTTTGCCTTTTTTTCTCTCATTTAGTTGTTTTGTCATACTCCACATTCTTTGATCTTGATTTGTTTTATTGTTATTATTCCTTAAATGTGAATCCCAATGGGATGGAAAAAATGGAGAAACTGGGTAGAATAGAACAAGGGAAAAACATACACAGAAAATATTGTATGAAAAAATATTTTCAATAAAAGAAAGTAGAAATAAATGGACAGACCAGACATTTTTTATTCCAAATGAATAGGAGATTGTTGTAAAGCATTCAGAGAACTGAGAAGAAAAGAATATTGAGCACCAGATTTTCTTGGCTACCATTCATTAATCCTTTATTTTCATTCCTTTATTAACTGTAGAACAAAATAATGTTGAGTAATATCCAATGATCCATGGTTAGGAATCCATCCAAGTCAGCATTGACATTGAAGGCCAAATAAATTCCCAAATCCCCGAAGACAACATTTGGAACAAGCATAGATGCTTAAACATTCAAGTTTGCTTGAGTATAAACTGTAAATAATACTATGGCAAGACTATACTTAACTCTTAGTTATAAATTTGAAGCAAAATTAAAAGTGGAAAAAATAGACAATGTATTTCCTCCTACGTTTCATTAAGTAAATACTTAATTCCACTATTATTCAATTTTGGAAGAAGAAGATAGTGTTGAAACAGGCTCAAAGTGATAGAAATCTGAGAGGAGGAAAGTTTCTGGTTGTGTTGTAAGCTCATTCATTCCAGAACATTAAGAGAATCTAAAGAGTAATGGCATTTATCGATCACCTGCTGTTAGTATGATCTACCCTTCGTGTGTCAAATGAGTTAAGTTAAAGTGGCAACCAAAATATTCTTTCCACAGGTAGAAAACAGGTAAATATAAAAAAAGATGATTCAAGGAGAAATAAAAACCACAGCATCAAAATGCATTTCTTGACTCTATAATTGCTCCAAACATAGGGCTCACTGAATAGATTACTAAATTGGCATTCCACAAAAATGTCAGGAGATTTGCTTGTGAATCTATTGCATGTGTTGGATTTTAAGTAATTATATCTCTATAGCTATATAAGATATATAAAATGGTAGACAAACATGTAAGTATACATACATGTTATATGTATTAAATATACAAAATTCATAGATGATTGATGATAGATGATAATATATAAATAACTAGAAGTAGAGAAACAGAGATAACGGGGTAGAGAGATAGATATAGAGGTACATAGGCTGAGCAAGTGAGAAACAGAGAGATATAATCACTAGCATATAAGACCGTACTAATTTTGACTCTTGTTTATGTACTTAGCGCTCTTCAGTCAGAGCTCAAGAAATTAAGTCAGAGCATAATTTCTTCAAATTAATATGTGGAGTTTCTTTGACATAAAAATGATTGTATCAGTCTTAAATGAATTTCATGTTTGGAAGCAGAATCTGAGTTCTCAGGCTTGACTTCACTTGATACCAAGAAAAGATGTCCCTTCCATCTAGACTGCTCCTGGGCATTTTTAAGCAATGCTTCCAAAAGTCAGTGCTGGATTCCTTGCCAATAAGGCCATGAGAAGGAAAATACTGAAACTTCTCTGTGACATTCAATAACATAGTTCCTAATGGTTAATAAGTACTGCCATCAGATGGACTACAGACAGCTAGTCTAATTCAAACCTTCCTGTTGAAACAAACTGAACCAGGGCTGAGTGGCGTAATAGGTCAAGATTCTGTAGTGATTCAAAACTACTTGAAAGTACATCTTTTTATAGCTGAGTAGTACTCCATTGTGTAGATGTACCACAGTTTCTGTATCCTTTCCTCTGTTGAGGGACATCTGGGTTGTTTCCAGCCTCTGGCTATTATAAATAAGGCTGTTATTTGTTTGGTTTTTGGAAGGGAAATTGGGAAAGGAGAAATTTACATGTAAATAAAGAAAATATCTAATAAAAAAAAAAGAAAGTATATCTTTCTTTTGGAAAAATAGCTAGTAAATCAGAACTGCTCCAATTGCTGGAACCTTACATAAGTTAGGAAATCTGTAAAATAATAAACACTAAAAGACATGTTCAAATTAATGTAGATGAACCATGAAAGCTAATTCATTTCACAGTTTTACTAAACATCTCTATTATTTTTTTAAATAAACAACCCCAATCATTCAGAAAGCATAAGCCTGCTTTTCCTGTTTCATGATGTAAGTTATATTAGTTATGAGACTCAGTTTGATAAACTTAGGTTATATATAATTTTAGGCTAAAAATATGTACAAGCCTGGGCATCATAGAGAAACTGTGTCTCAAAATAAATAATATAGGCTTGAGGGATAGCTCAGTGATTAAGAACATTTGTTACTATTGCAAAGGACCAGATTTGAGTCTCATTACCTACATAAGAAACCTACATCTGCCTGTAACTCCATTTCTTGAGATTTAATGCCTTCTTTGTCCTCTGTGAGCACTGGCACACACCTGAACACACACACACACACACACACACACACACACACACACACACACACA
>JADRCD010140348.1:6007-47009 GCA_019843815.1 Montemys delectorum | reverse complement strand
ACACACACACACACACACACACACACACACACACACACACACACACAAATAAAAATAAATGTATCTATAAAAAACAGAACATGCCGGTACAGATCTAAAAGGAGAATTCTCAGCAAAGGAATCTCAAACAGCTGAAAAACACTTAAAGAAATGTTCAACCTCCTTAGCCACCCAGGAAATGCAAATCAAAATGAACTTGACATTTTATTTTTCACCCATCAGAATGGCAAAATCAAAAACACAAGTGGCAACTTTTGCGGGTGAGGATTCGGAGCAAGGTGAACAAGCCTCCATTGATGATGGGAGTGCCAACTTGTACAGCCACTTTGGAAATTAACATGGTGGTTTCTCAGAAAATTGGAAATCGATCTGCCTCAAGACTTAGCTATAACACTTTTGGGCATATTCCGAAAGGGAATTCCATTCTATCACAAACTGGAAGCAGGATAAATGTTCCTTAGCCAGAGAAGAGATAAAGAAAATGTGATACATTTACACAAGGAAGTACTACTCAGCTGTTAAAAACAACGACATCATGAAATTTGCAGGCAAATTAATGGAACTAGAAAAAAAGATCATCCTGAGTGAGGGAACCCAGGCCCAGAAAGACAAATATAGTATGTGCTTACTAATAAGAAGATACTTGTTATAAAGTAAAAGACAATCATGAGTCCATAGACCCAGAGAGGTTAAGTAACAAGAAGAGCTTACAAGGGGAATGTATGAATCTCCCATGGAATAAGAAATACAGTAGATTTTGTGGTTGAACTGGAAGAAGGTGGGGTGGAAAACAGGAGGAGTCAGGTGTAGTGAAGAGAAAAAAAATATTGGAAGAAATGACTAGAATTGGGGTCATTTTGAGGTGAGGAAGAAAAGGGGAAATATGCTTCATAAGGAAATAGTAAAAATGTTTTATATACTCAATAGAAAAAACACAGAAAATGACTTAGGGTATAGCTCTATGCTGAAGTACTTACCTGTTCATATAATCCATGTATAAAACCCTAGTGGTAAGCCCACTATGGAGAGAAAGAAGTGAATACTACAATGGCTGAGGTACACTGAAGAGATTAATAAAGCACATCTCTGGTTGTATTTTTGAGCTTCTTTACAAAGATGATTAAATGATGAGAAAGATGATCCAAAAATGGTTTAATATGCTCACCTATCACTGGATTCAAACTCTGAATAGGCCCTTGGGAGGTTGTAGAACTTGTGAAAGGTAACCACAGTTTGAAAGGAGGTCATTGGGCATGCATTCTTGGAGGGCACACCGTGCTCTGGCTCCTTCCTAGTCTGTTCTCCTTCTTGACCACTGTGTTATCTACTCCTCTACTCAGGCACACCCTTCCTGCCTAAGAGACTAAGTCTGTAAACTTAGATGTCTTAGTTACAGCAGTCAAAACAGAATAAAGTAAAAACCAATTACATCATTTTAGTTCAGCTACTGCACTGTTTTATATTGATATGAGCACATTAGTCAGGAATTTTTAATATTTCTAAGTGTACTTTAAAATTACACTTTCTATTAGAACCTCATAATGTTACCCATGGTTGGGGAATCACATTGTGTGTGTGTGTGTGTGTGTGTGTGTGTGTGTGTGTGTGTGTGTGTATGTGTGTGTGTGTGTGTGTGTGTTTGTGTGTGTGTATGTGTGTGTGTATGTGTGTGTATGCTCTTTGTCTCTAATCTCAAGATGTAACAATAAAAACTCACACATTTTTGTAAAATTAACAAGGAGATGTCATTCAAATCAAAGGAAAACAGCAGACCACACTGTAAGGGCATGGGGTGGAGAGGGGCATGACTGAAGAAATGCTAGGGCCCCTGTTACTGTGTGTGATTGATTACCTTTGATTCAACAAGAGAAAGGAATGGCAGAAATGTTGGATTTATATAAAAGTCTTAAAAGTGATTTTTTTTAATGTGGCTTAAAAAAGCAAAACCTATATTCAGCCTTGAGATATTTGAAAATGTTCAACTAAACTTTGGAGACAAAGTAAGTAAATACCCTTATTACTAGAAAACATACTAAGACTATACTTTATCTCACAATCTGTGGGGTGAGACAAAGGTTGCTGAGTTGGAAGAGAAAATAGAATGAGAGAGACCACTCTACTCTGTGACTGGCATCTTCAGGAGATGAAGTGGAAGCTGAATCAACCAACTAAGCTAAAATGTACAGAAGTAGTCAGGAAAAAAAACTGTTCAATATGTTATTCTTGACACAATACCACAAAATAAGTTCTGGCTCCATCCCTAAAGCATAGTCTTTTCTCTGTCAGATTACTTTAGTGAGCATGTACACATTTCCCCACCTATATAGTGGGTTATATTGTCAAATGATAGACCGGTACCCTGGCACAGAGAAATTTCCTAGAAAATATCAGTGAAATTCCAATGGGAAAAATTTAAAGAACAGAAGGGCAAAAGTATTAAATGTTATTTTTAAAAAGTAAAATATCCTACAATTTGAGAAAATATTGGATTTGACCACCCAGAGGCCACTTGAAAATTCAAAAGTACAATTCCAAAAGAGTGAAAAAGGTCACGCTGAGACACTGTAGGAGTTTAGAGTATTTAAGGGAGAAAATCCCCAGAATGCCAAATGGGCATTTCTTAAAAATCAATACTTCAAATCATTTGCAAACCTATTTCCAAAAGGAGAAAAAAACTGTTTCACCTTCCTGTGCCCTCTGCTGGCATCCGATCTGCTCATTAGCATTATTTATATAATCCCAATCAATTAACATTTTTGCCTAACACAATAATTGTATAATAATACATTTAGCAAAGATCTAGTCAGCACCTATGGTGGGATCAGCCTTTGTGTTTATACTGACTATTTTTTATGGTCAACATGAAGTCACGTAAGAAGAAAAAAAATCTCAGTTTAGAAATTTCTTAGATCAGAATGGTCTACATGGCATTGTTTTGATTGCTAATTGATGGAAGAGAAGCCAGATGGCTACAGACACTACATACAGCTCTTGGTCCAGGGCTGTATAAAAATGTCAGCTAACGGGCCACCTCGTCTGGCATCAGTGGGAGAGGAAGTGTCTAGTCTTTCAGAGACTTGAAGTGCCAGCGTGAGGGATACGCAAAGGACCCCCACCTGCTCAAAGAAGAAGGGGAAGAGAGAGATGGGTAAAGGATTGTGGGAGGGGTTGACTGGGAAGGGTCAGTGAGAAGTCTGTAAAGTGAATAAGTAAAAAATAGTAATAATTTTTAAGAAATGTCATTTAAGCACAAGCCTGAGAAAGTGAGAGATCCAAGTCGTGAACAAGCAGGTAGCAATCCTGTCTGGTTTCTACTTCAAGTTCCTACCTGAGTTTCCACCTTGACTTCTCTCAATGATGAGCTCTGACCTGGAAGTATAGACTGAAACCCTTCTGCCTCACGTTGCTTTTGATACAAGCCTTGTATCACAGCAACAGAAGGTACATAGGAACAGTGTTTAATGCCAAGAATACAACCTTACCAATCTCAGAAGTCATGGTGTGGATTAACCAAAATTTTAAACATTTAAGAAAAGTGTACTGATTTGGGGAAGATAATTTTGGAATATTAAACTGGCATAAATAAATGAAATGTTGAATTCATCCTTGAGCATTAACAAGATGACTTTATCCTTCATATCAAATATCTTATCTTCTAATTTTTGATTATGCTATAGAGTATGTGTTTTTAGGGGAAAAATCAAGAGGTTTTAAGCGGGAGCAGGTTGGTGAAGAGGGAGAAGGGGGATGGGATAGGTGGTTTTCAGAGGGGAAACCAGGAAAGGAGATAACATTTGCAATGTAAATAAAGAAAATATCTAATAAAAAAAGGGAAAAAACGAGGTTTTAAAATTAAGAAAAATCTAAATTTGTACTGCACAGTAAGGCATTTATTTATGCCTGGTCTCAACCTATTTTATTCTCTTCCATTTCTGAAAACACTATGCTGACAAGACTTCTGATAGAAAGTTGACATGACGAAAGAGAATGTTAGGGAGCTATCCATCAACTGGCCAACATCCTCCACAGACATAAAGTCTAGTTTCATCCCAGCGACAGAATTGAGCCCATTTCCTCAGCACACAGAACCACTTACCTCTCTGCTCTACAAAACCATTATTTTATTTCGTAATTATGTGAAACATTGTAATGGAATAATATTATATAGACACTGAATTCAGACTCTTGGTTGTATGATAATTATGCAAGGTCCAAAGAAGCTAGCTAAGTTATAAATGATGAAATATTGGAGATTAAGGAACAAAAAGAGGAAAACAACACAGAAAGTATGACAGATTCAGTAACAGATAATAAGCCCTGCACCCACTTGTCTGCCTAAGTAATCTCCACAGTTGCAGCTTCTACATACAGAAAAATAGGAAATTTGGACTGTGTTCCTTAATAAGGCAAAATTCAGGTAACAAGAGAAGAGACGGGCACTGGAAATGCCTGCTTATCCCCCCATCGAGAGGCAGAGAGTCGGGATTTGTGTACAATCTTTTCATCTTTACAAACAAAACTTGGGAGGGCATTTTCATTTTTCTCAGCCTAATGTTAATTCTTTAGGGAGTTTCTTTCCTGGTGAAAGTGTAAGACAGAGTGCTATGTCTTTTGAAAGAGTCGACTTACAAATTTTGACAGGGAAGCATATATGCAAAAGGTCAAATGTGCTGCAGAGAAACGAGGGTGATTAGAACAGAAAATAACCTGTCTCATAATTAAGGAGGAGTCAGGAAGGCTTTCTTCATAGTTAGAAGGAAATATGTTATCTCTGAATCATAAAACACTGAAAGATGGGAGACTGATATTATTTTCCTGGAAATAAATTTGATGCCATTTAACTTGGTACCAATGTTAGAAAAATTAAGTTGTGGGAAGACAGCTATTCTTCGTGGATGCATTAAACTATTGCTGGCTTCCTGCATATCTGATTCAGATGAAAATGAGCACCATAAAGGAAAGCTGCAAGAAAGAGAAAATATACAGTCCATCCCACTAGATCATTATGATACAGGGGACAGTGGTGGACCCAGGCATCCCTTCCACTACCAAGACATCTGCAGCACCAATACAAGAGTTGATTCGAAATTTTGTACCATAAACTTCATTCAACACTGAAAAAAGTACTTTGCCATTTGCTTCTAAATCTCTTGACATTTAAAGGTTTTATGAAGATTGCCAGATTTATAATAAATCCTGAACTTCAAAAGAAGGAATTTTTAATCATTTTAGGGGCAAATGGTGTGCAGAAAATTATCACGTAGCTGGAAGCAATATTTTTAAATGTAATATTTTTATTAATTCTTTGAGAATTTCATACATGCATGCAATGTGTATTGATAATATTCAGTCCTAACTTCCCTCTTTAACTCTTTCTGGGTCTACCTCCCAGCCCCTCACCCTACTCCCAATTTTCTGTCTCATTTTGCTATACATGAGTGAATCCAATTTGTGCTGCTATACATGCATATGTGGGATTATCCACTGGAACTTTTTACTAGGCCACACCCCTAAAAAAACCTGACTCTTCCTTTCATCAATACATCCTCATCTAGATTTGGCCATTCGTGAGCCTCTCTCCCCTCCCTCTCCAAACTAGAATACTGTCTGCCTTGATCTTATTCTTGGTCTTATTAGGCAACCATAAGTGTTATCATTCCTTAAGGGCAAAGGTGTTATGGTATTCAAGTTGAATGGTTTCACGCAAGTTCATCCTGATCTCTGGCTCACTAACACGCATCCCCCTCCATTCCATGATCTATTCTAAGTGTCATGGGGAGATTTGTGAATTTATGAATTATTTAGTAGATGTCAACTGGAAACCCTGTGGCAAGAGATGGAAAGCATGAAAGAGCCAGATGGGATGGAGGAAGACAAGAAAATAAGGTTTCCAAATCAACAAGATCAAAGCATTTATGAGCTCACACAAATGGAGGGAGCCTGCACAGAAGCCTACTAATGATTAGATGGCTTCCTAAAGTTGAACAGAATAATGCACACATGCCCCCATCCCTAGTACAGAATGATTTTCAGTTGTTAACCACTTACAAATGAAATTGTAGTTTTTTCCAATGGAGATTTTCTGCAGAAACAAAATATTCTGAAAGGTAGGCTGCATACCCAGCAGTAGATAGTCAACAGAGAAGAAACTCAACAACATCCTTGATTCATTACATAATGTCATTCTTCTTCTTTTTCTTTTTTTTTAATTTACCTGAATTTTATTTTTTCTTTATTTTTTCTCATTTCATTCTATAGGTTCTTGATGTACATGTGATAACTTGAAGCTTAGTGTTTTTATGTGACTCCTGGGTGAATATGGGAATATAGAGTCTGCATCTGAATCTATTTCTTGTGACTTTTCTGGGGCCCCTTTTCCTCTGTTTGCATGTTTTGTTCTATTTCAATTTGTTAGCTTCTTTTTTATTTTAGCATTTGAAAAAAGAAAGGAAAAGAAGAGAAAAGAAGAGGAGAGAAAAGAACAGAAGACAAAAGTAAAACAAAACCAAACAAAAATAGCCCTTAATGTCTGATGCTCCTGCCTCCAGCTCTTACGTATGCCTGCTTTCTGCAGTGTTAGAATTTAACCTAGGGATTTGTGTATGCTATGCTCTCACACAACCCTGGAATATTAATATTTCTTTTATATTTTTAAAGATTGTTTTGTTTTTATTTTAATATTTATAAGTATATTACTGGATGTATGCTCGTATATTATGTGTGTGCAGTGATTATGGAGGTCAGAAAAGGGCATCAGATCCCCTTTGAACTGGAGTTGCAAATGCTTGTAAGCTGCCATGTGGGTGCTGGGAATCAAACCTGGGTTCTCTGAACAATTTAACTGCCTCTTAACTGCTGAGCAATTTCTTAAGCCCCTATTAAGGTGTACTGAGGAGACATTCTTTTCTTAGATTCAGCACTAACTCAAGTACTCCTCATGAAGGAAAAACAAAAACAAATTAGAAACAAATCACCACATGTGTATTTCTAGCTTGGAGAAAAGAAACATAATGTAATCATCTTACTATTTTTGTTCATAATTATTAATAAGAATAGTTGAAGGAAAGAAAAACTTTTAGGCCACATTTTGAGAATCCAAATGCTATTCCCATTTCCTTTAAAGAAGTTTGGTTCAATGAAAAAAAGCCATTTCACTGTCTGCCCAATACTAGACACCTATCTCTATACTTATATTTTCTCTCAAGTCTGAGAAGTCAAAGCTCGTTGAACCACAGTATTGTACTGGAAATCTCAAAAATCTCCAACTAAGAGTTGTACTTGTTAGCCAAGAGAACTAATTTTTCATAGAGTTGCAAAGCCATTAGTCTAAAACTGTTGTGGGCCCACAGGGGAAGGAGCCTATCTATTTTTTATGGCTAGAAAAGTAGTCCAGCTATCATGAGGGAAGAGAAGACAAAGAATGAAAAAGAAACTTCATGTTCTGTTCCTCATCTCCAGCATTCCCCTTTGAAAACATTGTGTCTTCCACCTTTCAGAATCTTATTAAAATTTTATGTTCCTTAAATTCTCAAAATGGCTCCAAGTGTTCTCTGAACCTCTCTAAATTATTACATACCCCAAAATATGAATTCTTTAATAGTTCCTGTGTAGTGAATGAGATAGATACCAGAAGTATATGAGAACTATTTATATATTAAAAATATGCAAGTCTTTGTCATCACAAAAAATTATTAATATACTGATTTTGGAGAAATATCAAAAATATAATGATAGGATTATGTTTGGCTCCAAAAGAAATCGTATGCCCTGCAGTGGCCCTTAATTATTCAAAAGACCAAGTAATCATCTATATGGAATTTATTAATAATTAATATGTCTACCTTAATGCATTTAAGTGAAGTTTTTTATACACCAAATCTCCTACATTCAACACTCCTGAAGATTTTACCAAATGTACTTGTGATAACAGTGGGATGTCCAGCTTGGATCACTTTTTTATGGTACTTTTATAACATCTCATCTTTTTTTTTTTAAATTTTTTATTGTTTATTTTATTTATTTACATTTCAAATGTTATACCCCTTCCCAGCTTCCCCTTCGCAAATCCCCTATCCCCTCCCTCCTCCCTCTTGCTTCTATGAGCGTGCTCCCCCACCCACCAACCCCCTTTCACCTCACTGCTCTAGCATCCCCCTATGCTGGAGCATCAAGCCTTCACAGAATCAAGGGCCTCCCCTCTTATTTGATGTCAGATAAGGCCATCCTCTGCTACATATATGCTGGAGCCATGGGTCCCTCCATGTGTATTCTTTGGTTGCTGGTTTAGTCCCTGGGAGCTTTGGGAGATCTGATTGGTTGATATTGTTGTTCTTCCTATGGGGTTGCAAACCCCTTCAGCTCCTTCAGTCCTTTCCCTAACTCCTCCATTGGGATCCCTATGCTCAGTCCAATGGTTGGCTGCAAGCATCTGCCTCTGTATTTGTCAGACTCTGGCAGAGCCTCTCAGGAGACAGCTGTATCAGGCTCCTGTAAGCAAGCACTTCTTGGCATCCACAATAGTGTCTATGTTTGCTATTTGCATATGGGATGAATCCCCAGGTGGGGCAGTCTCAGAATGGTCTTTCCTTCAGTCTCTGCTCCACTCTTTATCCCTGTATTTCCTTTAGACAGGAGCAATTCTGTGTTAAAATTTTTGAGAAGAGTGGGCCCATCCCTCAACTTGGCCCTGTGACTATACACTAGATATTGTCTCTACAGGTCTTATCTCCCCATTTTTGGGTAATTCAGCTAGTATACCACTGATGATCTCCCAGTATGTTCTACATATCCATGCATTAAACTATATATTGGATCATCTAAACAGCTAATTATATGTGGGCCCAGGTCTCACTGCTGCTGATGCTGGGGCTGCATGACACGTTAGTTAAAAGGAGGCAATGCATAGCCATTGGATTATATTATAAAAAAGAGAAAAGAAGCCGGCCATGACCACATGGAGAGAGAGAGAGAAAAAGGAGAACAAGGAGAGGAGTGGAGAGGAGAGGAAGAGAGAGGACAAGAAAAGAAGTGAGCAAGAGAGGAAGAGAGCAAGAAAGAGAGGAGGTCAAGAGAAGAAAGCAGGAGAGCAAGAGAGAGAGAAGGAGATAAACTGCTCCTTATACTGTAAGTCAGGGCTATCTGGCTGTGGTCAGATGATTTGGGGTAGGGTCCAGCTAGAATGCTGGGAGCTTGGGACATTGTCTACGTGACAGAACACACATCTCCTGGGGGCAACTGAGGGGAGTTGGGACTGAAGCAGGAGCCAGGGACCCAGGAATGATGGCTGAACTCCTTCCGTCCCTTGCAGCAGAAATTATTGCCCACTGGGTCACCAGAGTTCTAGACTCATACTCGATTGTCCAGGTTGCCTGAACAGACCACTGCCCCACAATTATATCTTCAATATAACACTTTACAAACCAACTTTCTCTTTAAATTTATTGAATATCATGACATTCAGATTTATCTTCTAATCCAGGGCAAAACTGTACCACTACCACTGTAATGGTACTGAGGAAAACTGAATTTGCCACGCTAGAGTACATGGTTCCATTGCCTTTTCCCATGACTCCTGCAGTAGACCTGTTAACCGGAGCATGAACCCTTCCCTTCTGCTGTTCTGCTACCACCCTAGTCAACATTACTGCTTGAACAGGAAAGTGCAGTAGGCTCTGAAGACAGATAAAGTGTAGCTCTTCTCCTTGCCCATGTCATCACAAAAGCATCTGGAGTGGTCTTTTCAAACAGGGCAACCCATGGTACTTATTCAAACAAAAACCTACAATAGCTCTAAATTACCTGGAGAGTAAATTATGAACTATGAACTCACAAGAGCCTTTAACATCTTTATTTACTTTGATTTCTAAAACCTTTATATTATTTTTGTTGTTAGCCTATGCCTCATATATAAGCTTCAAAGTAAAAAAGGAAAAGGAAAGTTGTATCCTATGTGTCTGTTACCAAGCACCTAAGTTTCTATGATGCTTAGTAGTCTGTAAATGTTTCTCAAGCAGAACTTGGGCTGTCAAATACCAATACAAATGTATGAGTATAATGGGTAAGAAAACATTGGTTGTTGATGAATATTCTGTAACTGCTTCCTTGCACTATAACCTGCTTCTCTGTTCTCACATAAAAGAAAACACTGATGAGATTAGTTGTCAAACATAACACTATTAGGAACACAATTATTTCTTTCTAAAACTTTAAATTTGTTTTACCTAGACCTATTACCAAAATCGAGTCAGTTTTATCACTAAGTTTCTAGAAGTGTTCTTTTATTGTTATTTTGTTTTTGTTTGTTTGTTTCATTTTATTATCTGTTTCACTGTGGGGCAGGAGCTGTTGCTGTATCCTTTGTCTGCAATAGATTCTGCTTTGTTATCATTCTATTTCTGTTTCAAAAAAATAATTTTAACTCATTTAATGTTTTACTTTCAATTAAGAAGCCATCCTTAGTAACCTCCATAATGTAGATATAGTTCTCTATATTTTCTTTTAAGATATTATTGTTCTATTATTTAATTTAAAATTAAAACACTTAGGATTTATCTTTAAATAAACATAGAAAAATGGAGAGCCTGCCATTACATCTTCTCCTCCAGGTATTTGAAAGGTGTCACTACTGTGCTCATCCTGAATATAAATTCATTTATAGCACAGGGTAGACAATTTATCATAGATTGTGGATTTAATTCTTAAGTATTCTGCAACATGTCCATTTCTATTGGTTTATTTTCCTATTCTACATAACACTACTACACCAAGCTGATTGCAGCCACTTTAGAGCGTATTCTCTCAATGTTCTTCACTGCTTGCCAGAATTTATGGTTCTGTATAAATTATAAGATCATCACATGCAAGCAAAAATTCATGTGCTGTTTTAATTGGAACTGCATTAAATTTATGCTAATCTAAACCTTCCCTGATAACACTAGGATTGGCTTTTGCATTTACTTGTGATTTTATTTATGATTATTAAAAAGATTTTCTAGCATAACTTTTGCCTTTTTTTCCTGGATTTATTACTAAGGCATTTTTACTCTAGTTAATCAATCTCACTACAGACCTAACTGTATTTTCCAAATGTTGCCAACATTTTTAAAAAGGAGTCTTGATTTGTGTTTGTATTTTTCTCGTTATTTATACTACTGAATATACTACCTGAATATACTGAATAATTTTTCCAAGTTTCATATGTAGTATAGAAGAATAATTCAGCAGCAACAACTAGCTTCCCAGATTTTATTCCAAATATATTAAAATTTTAAGAACTTTTAATGCATAAGTAAAAGTACTCTAACAAACATGCCTGTCATTTAATTCAAACAATTTGAACAAAAGTATTGACTTCAATAAAACTCTAAACATCTTTACCTTTCCAGAATTTTGGGTACTTAAAACATATAAAAGTTATTCATTTCATAAAAATAAGCCAAATACCTTATGTAATGTGTTCAACAGCTGTTTTCATCCCATGTCTTATAAACTTACATGACTAAGTATTGAAGAAAATAAATGTCATAAATTACCACTATCTGCATTAGATTCTCTTCCCATTGTTGTGAGAAAATACATGACAACTCACTTAAAGTTGAAAGGGGTTACTTTGGCTAGCAATTGCAGGGTGCAGTCCATTACGGCAGAGAATGTGTGCCAGCAGGAATTTGAGGCAGCTAGTCATATTATATCTGTAGCTAGCAATCTCAGAAAGATGAATGCTGCAGCTCAACAGATTTTCTCCTTTTAAGTCAGTCTAGGACCCTAGCCCATAGCACAGTACTGTCCATATTCAGGGTGTGGCATTCCCGTTAAAACCTCACTGAAAACACAGAAAAGTATGGATACACTTCCTATTTGTTCTAAATCCATCAAATTGATAATCAAGATTAATATAGGGATTCAGTTTCTTAAAGCATATATGAAATTGGGAAGTAAAAGTGGTAGCATGAATATAAGAGAAGTTGCAGGGGAGAGAGAGTCCAGCATATGTTCGCATTATATTTATATATGGAATTTTCAAACAACAAGCTTTTTAGAGTTTTCAATATTACAGTTTGGGGATTATTTTATTCAGACATGACATAAATGCTAAGAGATATTGAACTTTAGAATTTTTTCAAATATATTGTCATAATTCACATGAATTATCTCTTTAGTGTGTTAATAAAACATGTTATGAGTTTAGGTATCATGTAACGTAATCCCATCTGACATAAAACACTTTATTATGGCTTTGTGCTAATAGTATGAGGAATTTGCCTACATGTTTATGGATGAACTGCTCTGTGACTTGATTTCTATACCAGAAACATTGTATTGAAGGAATTTTGCTTGGCAAAGATGGTTGAAAAGGAACCCATCTTATTCTGTTCTTTGGAAGAGTACAACTGCCATCAAAATATACTATTAGTGAAATTAAAGCTAAAACACAACTATAATTTCATCAGCTACTAATTCTTAATCGATAGTAAATATCACATTTACTGCTTATGGATATATATGTTTATGAGTGTTCTACTTTCTGTATTTGCTTCCTGTTATTCACAGATACTTGGGCAGAAAAACATATTTCCTTCCAATTTGCTTTTCAATCAGACATAGAATTGGATGCAGTTTTTTGTAAGTCTTCATCATTTGTCTCAGACTCATGAGTATAATTAGACTTGGCTCACTACAATAATACTTCCTTTATTGGAGGAGATGCCTGAGGAGCCGAGACATAGCCTTACCTTGAGGGACAGTTAAGGCGGTCAGTGAAAACATACAGACTTCAATTAAGTCCAAGTGGAAAGAAGCTGTGATTCTTTACTCGTCTCTGTTCAACCCCATGTTTTCTACTGAGTGGATGGCTATGAAATGTAAAGTGACATAGAAAGGGGACTCTGGGATTTCTAGAATGTCTGTGTTTCTGAGATCCAGGCAGAGAGTTTGTGATATTTCTGATTTTTCAGAACTCTTCAAAGTCCCCAGTTCTTTTTTGTTGTTGCTGTTGTTCTTCTTCTTTTTTCTTGGATATTTTATTTACATTTCAAATATATATATCAGTATTTCAAACATATATCAGGATAAATGCCCTTGCCATGTCTCCCCTTTGAAATCCCTCTATCCCATCCTCTGTCCCCTGCCTCTATGAGGGTGCTCCCCCACCCACCCACTGCTATCCTCCTGCCCCGGTATTCCCCTACATTGGGACATTGAACACCTTCAGGCCCAAGGGTCTCTCCTCTCACTGATGTCCAACAAGGCCATCTTCTGCCACATATGTGGCCAGAGCAATGGGTCGCTCCCTGTGTATTCTTTGTGGATTGGTTGGTGGTCCAGTCCCTGAGCACTCCAGGGGTTCTGGTCTGTTGACACTGTTGCTCCCTTCATGGGGCTGCAAACACCTTCATCTCCTTCAGTACCTTCCCCACTTCCTCCATTGGGGAACACGGAACTCAGACATTCCAGTTCTTAAGAGATATATAAGGATACAACATAGTCCGTGCAAGTTTCCCGCGGCAAGAACACGCGGACACACAGAATCCTTCTGCAGCAACCATTTATTACATCTTAAAGAGGGCGACCCCAAGCCCTGAAAAGGCACTGCTTAAATATACCCTGGAGTGGCATGTTCATTTCTGATTGGCTGCTTGCTCAGGAGCGCATTACGCCCCGGGATGGGCCGTGACTTGGCGCGCGCATTCTGCTAGCACCTGCGCAATTCACCTGTAAACTTGGGAGGGCACCAGATGTCAGCGCCATCTGCTGGCTATCACTGCTCACCGCGGCTCTCTACAATACAATTCTATGATAACTATGGAAGCAGAAAAAAATATATAAGATATCGAAAATAACTTTGTGAAATAAGACCAAAGTTGGAAAAAAGTGCATCTCTGATTTCAGAGCTTCTTAGAAAGCTACATGTATGATGGAAGAAAAGATATATCAGGATAAATGCCCAAAAATGAATATTGGAAACTGCTTTGCAAAAATATGAAGAGAAAGTGTAGAACAGAGACTGAAGGAAAGGCCATCCAGAGACTGTCCCACCTGGAGATTCATCCTATAAACAATCACCAAACCCAGACACTATTGTGGATGCCAACAAGTACTTGCTGACAGGAACCTGATATAGCTGTCCCCTGAGAGGCTCTGCCAGTGCCTGACAAATACAGAAGTTGAGTGGAGGGACTCTTGGCTCCAGCTGCATATGTAGCAGAGGATAGCCTTGTGAGATATCAATGAGAGGAAAGGCGCTTAGTCCTGTGAAGGATCCATGCCCCACTTTAGGGGAATGCCAGGGCAGGGAAGTGGGATTGGGTGGGTTAGTGAGCAGGGGGCATGTGGGGATGGGATAAGGGGGTTTTCAGAGGAGAAATGATGAAAGGGGATAACATTTGTGACAGTTAATATGGTGGTAATTACCATGTGCTTTTGCATTTGTAGTTCTAGATTAACTTAATTAATGAGAGGTATTCATTAATATTTGTTGCAAACAACCGTTCATAATGATGTTTTTCAGAATTAATAGCCTTAATCTTGTCATTACTTCTCTAAATATATAAGATTTGATTAATAACCCCTGGGTGCTGATTGAGCTATCTACTTGTATGTGGATTTACTTATCAAAAACTGATTGTGATCCACACCATCATTCACCCTAATGGTCTCTGTTGAGAGTGTAGATTTTGTCAATATATTGGCCATCAGCATTAGCATATTAAGCTCAGGTTTTCCTGACTTAGTTTTGTTTTGACAAAATGAAAAGGTATTTAACATGATGTGATTATGATTTATGTGGAGGTCCTTGATCCACTTAGACTTGACCTTTGTGGGATTGCTTTAAGTTTCTCTCCATTTAGTTGATGTTGCCTACTAATTTGCTGTATATTGCTTTTACAATGTTTAGGTATGGGCCTTGAATTCCTGTTCTTTCAAAGACTTTCTAACATGAAGGGGTGGTGAATTTTTGTCAAATGCTTTTTCAGCATCTAATGAAATGAGGAGAAGGTGGGGAAGAGTCTTGAACACATGGGCACAGGAGAAGTTTTCCTGAAGAGAACACCAATGACTTATGCCCTAAAATAAACAATCGACAAAAAGTACCTCATAAAATTGAAAAGCTTCTGTAAGGCAAAGGACACTGTCAATAGGACAAAACAACAACCCACAATCTGCAAAAAGGTCTTTACCAACCACATATCCTATAGAAGGCTAATATCCAATATATACAAAGAAATCAAGAAATTAGACTCCAGAGAACCAAATAACCTTATTAAAAAATGGGGTACAGAGCTAAACAGAGAATTCTCAACTCAAGAATATTGAATGGCTGAGAAGAACCTAAAGAACTGTGCAACATCCTTAGTCATCAGGGAAATGCAAATCAAAACAACCCTGAGATTCCACCTCACACCAGACAGAATAACTAAGATCAAAAACTCGAGTGACAGCAGATGCTGTCAAGGATGTGGAGAAAGAGGAAAACTCTTCCATTGTTGGTGGAATTAAAAGCTGGTACAACCACTCTGGAAATCAGTCTGGAGGTTCCTCAGAAAATTGAACATAGTACTACCTGAAGACCCAGGTATATCACTCCTGGGCACATACCCAGAAGATGCTCCAACATGTAATAAGGACATATGCTCCACTATGTTCATAGCAGCCATATTTATAATAGCCAGAAGCTGGAAACAGCCCAGATATGGCTAAACAGAGGAATGTATACAGAAAATATGGTACATGTACACAGTGGAATACTACTCAGCTATTAAAAACAATGATTTAATGAAATTCACAGGCAAATAGATGGATCTAGAAAATATCATCCTGTGTGAAGTAACTTGCTCACAAAAGACTACATATGGTATGTACTCACTTATAAGTAGATATTAGGCAAAGAGCATGGAATACTCACGATACAACTCACAGACGACATGAAGCTCAAGAGACCAAAGAGTGGATACTTTAGTCCTACTTAGAAGGGGAAACAAAATAATCGAGGGAAGTAGAGGGTGGAACGGACTTGGAAGGAAAAGAAGAGGGGGAGGGAAAAAAGGGGGAAAATCAGGTATGGAGAAAAGATGGAGGAAATTGAACAGAGGTGTATAGAATGGGGGATGGGGAACTGGGGGTAGCAATCAGAAAGTCCCAGATATCAGGAAAGCAAGAGCCTCCCAGAACCCCACAGGGATGACACTAGCTGAAATATCCCACAAAGCGGAGGGAGAATCTGTAGAGACCATATACAGAGGTTAAGCAGACCTCCCCTTACCCAGTTTGAGAGATAGGGCCACTCACCCTTCTCAAATTTTTAACTCAGAATTGCTCCTGTTTAAAGGAAATATGGGAACAAAGAGTTGAGCAGAGACTGAAGGAAAGGCCATCCAGGGACTGCCTCACCTGGAGATCCATCCCGTATGCAGCCACAAAATCCAGATATCATTGCTGATTCTAAGAACAGGAGCCTGATATGGATGTCTGGCCCGAGAGGCTAGGTCAGAGCCTTACAGATAAAGATGCAGATACTTGCAAACAGCCATCAGATTGAGCAGGGGACCCTAAATGGAAGAGTTAGGCAAAGGACTGAAGGAGCTTAAGGGGGTTGCAATTTTATAGAAAGAACAAAAATATCAACCAAGCAGACCCCCAGAGCTCCCAGGGACTAAACCAACAACCAAAGAATATATATGCAGGGAACCATGGCTCCAGCTGTATATGTGGCAGAGGATGTCCTTGTCTGGCATCAAAGGGAGGGGAGGAGGTCCTTGGTCCTGTAAAGGCTTGATGCCCCAGCATAGGGGAATGATAGGGCAGTGGGGTGGGAGTGGGCATGTGTGCTAGGAACAGCCTTGTAGAGGCAGGGGGTGGGGTGGGAGATCTAGAACAAGAAACCTGGAAGGGGGAAAACATTTAAAATGTAAATAAACAAGATAACAATAAAAAGTTAAAAGAAACAGTCACATTGACGAACAAGAAAAAGGTCTTGTTTTTAATAACTGGAGAATGTGGGGGAATTTTTGGGTAGTTCCCTTAATGTGTTTATTTCTCATCAGTGTGACAAATGCCTGAGAAAAAAATAAAAGGAATATTTATTTTAGCCTACTGTTTC
Organism: Montemys delectorum; assembly: GCA_019843815.1. Lineage (NCBI taxonomy): Eukaryota > Metazoa > Chordata > Mammalia > Rodentia > Muridae > Montemys > Montemys delectorum. The sequence continues at coordinate 29,914 of JADRCD010140348.1, read as the reverse complement.
CAAGGTTTCAGAGAGGCCATGGCAGAGCAAAACAGCATTCATGATGGAACAGAGAGCAGGGATAACTGTGCTAGCTGCCTATCTCCTTTGCCTATCTTGCTCCATCCCTCGAGCGCTGCTACTTATCTCCAAGCAAAGTCTCGCCTGTGAGTCAGTGCTCTCTGTGTACTCCTTATGCATACACTCTCACAGAGGCTTCTTAATCCCATTAAGGTGATCCTCAATGTTAACTGGGATCATGTGTCATCAATGCCACATCTGCAATAGAAAACATAGAGGATTTTTTTCTTTGTTATTACTTCAAATATATATTTTCTTTGTTCAAGTTTTACAAAATACAAAAGAAATATGTCTCAAAACCACAATTTCAAAAGCCTCAAAGAAAAGAACTCCTTGGATATATATATATATATATATATATATATATATATATATATACCTTTATAAATGTATTAATTCAAATTAATAAAAAAAATTCAAAGAATTATCAGATATTGAAGACTATTGGTTTTATTCCAATTCCCTCCATAACACTACAAGGTCAGCAATCTTCTAGCCAGGAGGATCCTGAGTTGGAGGATCTAGGGAATCAAAGATAAACAAGACAGAACTAGTAGAACTACTAGGCTCAGGAGGTCTTACAAAAGCTATAACTTATGCCAAGCAAGCTTATCAAGACGTACAGCACCTCATACACTATTTGTGGGAGAAGGATGGGACACAGTCAGCACAGTGGGACAAAGTAGCAAGAAACTAATCAAGGAGAACAGAGCATATCTCAAGGACATCAGAGATCAGAGACTTAGCATGCAGCAGCATGGGAACTGGCAAGTACAGTTTTTTCAGGGATACTGGTCAAGTTCCAGAGAACCAAACCTTACATCCTTTCCTTCTCTGGCCTCAGCCCCAGACCAGATCATGCCAAGTCTGCCCCAGGGCATAGACTCGGAAGTAGGTTCCTTTTATTCTTCCTTTAAGGCCTCTAGGAAAGTTTCAGACCAACCTACATCTCAACAATCTTCATTTTTGGAAGGCTCAAGTAATGAAAGTTGATTCAGGGTACTAAATATTCTCCAAATGATAGCGTGAAAGATAGCGTGATAGCACAAAACCCCAATTTTGTGCTAAAGCTGCAGTACGTGGATGTAAGCTACTTTCATTCCCTGTTTAGATTCATAATTTGATAACTTTGGGGGATATTATTACAAAGTCTGCAAATATTTTACAAGGACTGAGTATCATACAGCAGAGTGCCCAGTTTCAGGAGAAGTTACTTGAGGGGCAGGTAAGGCAATCAGTGAAAGCGTGCAGACTTCGATGAACAAGTCAGGGTGAAATTGGTCACACTGCTTCATCCATCTACGACGAACTCCATGTTTTCACCAAGTGAATGTTCAATAAGTGTTTGTTGAGTAAAAAACCCCTTTCGTTGTAGAATGACGTCTTGTCTCCATAACGAAATATGCTTTATATCAAGATACATATGTTGATTCAGCAAAAGCAAGATATACACCATAAAAACTTTCTTTTATAAGGCAATGAATGCATAACACTGTAAGCACGTAAGTGCATGCACCCTCTTTTATCATTCAGAAAAGGTATATATATGCTGACGTGTTCAGGGGGAAGTTATTCATGGTCTTCAAACAGAAGAGATCTCTGTGCAAAGTACTTTTGCAACTTCACTGTTAATTATATAAGATTCTGAAAAGCCAGTTACTGATTGAAAAGAAGTAAACTGACCTAGAACTTCTAATTATAAGGTATTGGACCTGGAAATAGATGCAAGGACAGTTCCCAAGTGTCTTGCTTACAGCATAACAGAAGTGTGTCTGTTCGTCAAACAGTAAGAGTGGATTTAGGATGACCTTAGAGCTAAGTTCACTCATTATGCAGTATATGTAGGGTCTTATACCAGTCTACATGGTTTAATGTCCCTACAAAAATTATGTCAAGGCATCTTGGGCGTTAAAGAATGAAGTTTTTCAATGATTACATTTACTTGATTATCTGAGCCTATCACTCAAAAACAAAATTTAAAAATTAGTTGATAATGGCTTCCTCTTTTCTCTAACCTATATGATACTGGTTCTCTGGGCTTTTTAAACTTTCTATCCACTATGCTATGTTGTTCTCTGAGCCTTGGTTGTAGGGAATATGTTGTAAATGTACTAGTTAGAATTCGGCATCTCAAAGTCAATTTTTTCTGGCGTTTTGACCAGTTTTATATGTCTATCTGTTGCAAAGAGAAACTTCTCTGATTGGTGATGAGAGCTATAGTGATCTTTGGGAATGAGAAAGTATTTAGAATACAGTTAGAAGCTATATTGATTTAAAAAATACAGTATTAGGTTCTACTCTAGTTATGCTGGTAGTTGTTGAGGTTCCCTCTCCAAAAAAATAGCTCTCATTTAAACGTTGTTTCAGAAATCATACAAACACACAATATATTGCTAAATAGCAAGTAATTCAGACAATGAAACAAATGCGTCTCTATAGTATACTTAAATCTAGTCCCTAATTTACATGATTGGGTAAAAAATATAAAATACATTATTTTATCATATAGTTATATTTTAAAAGTTGGCATAATAACCATACATAGACTCACTCACTCATTGAACCAGATAGGTATTTAAAACCTATTATGAATGCAATGGTGTGTTAGCCACTGAACTTCCAAAAGAACGTCTGTGTTTAAATGTTGTTGACTTAGTGTGTAAATGATTTTCTAAAGTAGCAACTAAAATAATACAAAGTATCTGAAAAATTAAAAAAGAAATTTAAGGATTCAATTTTATAGACAATTTTAATGTCTTAATAATTGATATTACATATTATTCTTACATATTTATTGACTGAATGAACTGCCAAGTGTTTTTATAGTTCAAAATTATAAACTTTGACAAATGCAAAAGGTCATTAGCTGCATTAAAACCCCCTAGATCCTCAGAGAAATGTGTTCTCAATGGGATATTAATTAATTTCAGAGACAAACATTTCTGTTGATTACCCTTGAGCAAGATGTAAATGTTACAGAACCAGCCTTGATGAGGAAGTTATGAGCTGTCTTTGAAATAAAGGGACTAAATGGACTTTTTATTAAAGCTTTTTATAAAAAACCATGAAGACATCTCATCTACTTCTTATTTTTCTTAAAAATCATATCCAGTGAATGATGGTTTTGATGTGTTCTTGCATTCGGTTTGCAAGAATTTTATTGAGTACCTTTGCATCTATATTCATAAGCAAGATTGGTCTGAAGTTCTCTTTTTTGGTTGGGTCCTTGTGTGGTTTAGGTATCAGAATAATTGCAGCTTCATAGTACGAGTTAGGTGTAGTTCCTTTTGTTTCTATTTTATGGAATATTTTGAGGAAAATTGGTATCAGATCTTTGAAGGTCTGGTAGAATTCTGCACTAAATCCATCTGGCCCTGGGCTCTTTTTGGTTGGGAGGTTTTTAATGATTTCTTCTATTTTCTTGTGTCATGTGGGCCTGTTTAGATAGTTTGCCTGCTCTTGATTTAACTTTGGTATGTGGCATCTGTCTAGAAAACCATCCATTTCATCTAGATTTTCCAGTTTTTATGAGTATAGGATTTTATAGTAGGATCTGATGATTTTTTTGAATTTCCTCCAATTCTGTTGTTATGTCTCTCTGTTTATTTCTGATTTTATTAATTTAGATACCGCCTCTTGGCCCTTTAGTTAATTTAGTTAGGGGCTTATCTATCTTGTTGATTCTCTCAAAGAACCAGCTTTTGGTTTTGCTGATTCTTTGTATTGTTTTCTTTGTTTCTATTTGGTTGATTTCAGCCCTGAGTTTGACTATTTCCTGCCTTCTATTTCTCTTGGGTGAGTTTGCTTCTTTTTGTTCTAGAGCTCTTAGGTGTGCTGTTAACTTGTTAACATAAGATCTCTCCAGTGTCTTCCTTCTTCTTAAGTTTCTTGTGGTTTGTGGGTCATTCTTCCTGTATTCCAAACTTCTGGGCTAATAACCACTTATCAGAGAATGCATACCATGTGTGTTCTTTTGTGATTGGGTTACCTCACTCAGGATGATACTCTCCAGATCCATCCATTTCCCTAAGAATTTCACAAATTCATTGTTTTTAATAGCTGAGTACTACTCCATTGTGTAGATGTACCACAGTTTCTGTATCCATTCCTCTATTGACGGACATCTGGGTTGTTTCCAGTTTCTGGCTATTATAAATAAGGCTGCTATGAACATGGTGGAGCATGTGTCCTTATTACATGATGGAGCATCTTCAGGGTATATGCCCAGGAGTAGTATAGCTGGGTCCTCTGGTAGAACTATGTCCAATATCCGGAGGAACCACTACACTGAATTCCAGAGTGGTTGTACCAGTTTGCAATCCCACCAGCAGTGAAGTAGTGTTCCTCTTTCTCCACAACCTCTCCAGCATCTGCTGTCACCTGAGTCTTTTATCCTAGCCAATCTGACTGGTGTGAGGTGGAATCTCAGAGTTGTTTTGATTTGCATTTCCCTGATGACTAAATTGGTTTGTTCTTGTTGTTTTTGTTTGTTTGTTTGTTTGTTTGTTTTTTGGAAGGGAACCTGGGTAAGGAAAAATTTACATGTAAATAAAGAAAATAATCTAATTAAAAAAAAAAAAAAAGATCTCTCCAGTGTCTTTACCAGGGTACTTAGTGCTATGAACTTTCTTCGTAGTACTGCTTTGATTGTGTCTCATAAGTTTGAGTAGGATGAGTCAACATTTTCATTAAATTTCAGGAAGTCTTCAATTTCGTTCTTTATTTCTTCCCTGACCAAGTTATCATTGAACAAATAGTTGTTCAGTTTCCATGTATATGTGGGCTTCCTGTAGTTTTTGCTGTTATTGAAGACCAGCCTTAGGCTATGGTGATCTGATAGGATGCATGGTATTATTTCAATCTTCTTGTATCTGTTGAGGGTTTTTTTTGTGACCAATTATATCGTCAATTTTGGAGAAGGTACCATGAAGTCCTGAAGGAAACGTGTATTCTTTTGTTTTGGGATGAAATGTTCTGCAGATACTATTAAATCCATTTGGTTCATAACCTCTCTTAGTTTCACTGTGTCCTGTTTAGTTTCTGTTTCAATGACCTGTCCATTGGTGAGAGTGGGGTGCTGAAATCTCCCACTATTTTTGTGTGGGGTTCAATGTGTGTTTTGAGTTATAGTAATGTTTCTTTTATGAATTTGGGTGCTCTTGCATTTGGGGCATAGATGTTCAGAATTGAGACTTTCTCTTGGTGTATTTTCTCCTTGATGAATATGTTTCTCCTTGATGAATATGAAGTGTCCTTCTCCAGCATACTTGATAACTTTTGGTTGAAATTCTATTTTATTGGGTATTAGGATGGCAACTCATGCTTGTTTCCTGGGACTATTTGCTTAGAAGACCTTTTTCCATCCTTTTACTCTGAGATAATGTCTGTATTTGTTATTGAAGTATGTTTCTTGCATGCAGCAAAATGCTGGATCTTGTTTGTGTATCCAGTAGAGAAGCCTGAGGAAAAGAAGGTCCAGCAACAGGCCCAAAATGGGATCCTGCTCAAGAGGAGACCCCAAGGCCTGACACTATTACTGAGGCTATAGAGAACTCACAAAAAGGAACCTATCAGGACTGCCCTCTGAAAGACCCAATAAGCAGCTGAAAGAGTCAGATGCAGCTATTTGCATCCAAGCAGTGGACAGAAGCAGCTGACCCCTGTTGTTGAATTAGGGAAGGCTGAAAGAAGCTGAGGAAAATGGCAATACTGTAGGAGGAATAGCAGTCTCAATTAATCTGGACCCCTGAGATCTCTGAAACACTGGACCAACAAACAGACAGCATATACTAGCTGATATTAGATCCCCAACACACATACAGTAGAGGAATCTGAGTCTGTGCTCATTCTGAGATGATGCACCTAATCCTGAAGAGACTGGAGGCCCCATGGAACTTAGGGGTCAGGTAGGGTGGGGGATGGGAACATCCATGTGGAGACAGGGGATGGGAAACAGTCGGAGGGTGGATTGGGGGGAATAAAATATAGAGTGCAAAAAATAAAATAAAAATAAAATAAATTACATCCAAACTCTTGAAAGGTTATCAATTGTCGCAATTCTATTTTCATAACTTTTCTCTAGGAATAATTGAGAAAATGCATGGAAAAAATTTGTAGAAATGTTATTGACAAATTAGTTCAAATTACATGGACATAAGCCATCCACTGAACAATGTTCTCTTACACAATTCATATGAGCCTCTCTATCAGATTTAATATGCCATATGTGTGTAGAATTTATAATAATCATGACTTTCTATCTATGATGATGACTAAAAAAATCTAGATGAATTATCCTTAATGTCTTTTTGGTTTTAGTTATCTAAATATTTAAATCTCAAAATTTTATTTAGTATGTATGACTTTTATTAGAAAAACATTTGCAGCACCAATTTTTATATTTTTTAAATTAATTATTTTATTTATTTGCATTCCAAATGTGGTCCCCTGCCCCAGAATTGTTCACACCATCTCCTATCTACCATCCATCTTCCCTTTTGCCCCTGAGAGGGTGGTTCTTTCATTTCCCCATCCACTCTCAGGTATTTCCCTTCCATGGGGCATCAAGTCTCTAGAGGATTAAGGTGCATCCTTCCGCACTGAAGCCAGAGAAGGCAATTCTCTGCTACTTATGTGCCAGGAGCCACAGACCAGGCAATCTATGCTCTTTGGTTGGTAGCTCAGTCTCTGGAAGCTCCCAGGGTGCAGGTTAGTTGACACTGGTGGTCTCCTATGGGGTTGCCATCCTCTTCAGCTCCTTCAGTCCTTCCCTTATGGCTTCCATAGGGGTCCCTGATGTCAGTCCAGTGGTTGGCTATAATTATCTGGGTCTGTCTTAATCAGCTGCTGGTAGAGCCTCTCAGAGGACCTCCATGCTAGGCTGAACCAAATTTTTTAAAACTCAAACCTTGAAATCTGTGTAGATGAGTTAGTTAGTAAAGCACTTAATTTTCAAGCATGACAACTTGAATTCCACTCCCAGAACCTTTTTAAAAATCTGGGTGATGTGGTCCATGTTTGCCTTCTTAGTTCTTAAGAGGTTCTGGATAATGGATATTCCCTGGGGCTCACTGGCCAGTCAACCTACCTATTTTAGTGAGCTTATGCCAATGAGGAACCCTGTCTAAAAAGTAAATTGGATGGTGTTCATGATTAATGATACTTAAGTCTGTCATTGGCCTTCTAAACACACATACATACATTTGTGTACCTGCTCACATACATGAACTGACATATGCCCACTCGCACGTGCACAGGCACACACACACATACACACAGGCATGCACGTATGCACACACCCATGTATATAAAAACATAATTTTTTTAAACTAAAACACTTAATATTAACCTTTTGAAGTATTTTAATATGGAGTAAATACTTTTATCTATTCCCATCTGTCTTGACTGGGGTTTCTGTTGCTGTGATAAATACCACAACAAAAGCAACCTGAGCAAAAAGGATTTATATCATCTTACAGCTTGTAGTTCATTGTTGAGGTAAGTCAGGGCAGAGACTTAAGACAGGAACTTGGGGGCAGGAAATGAAGCAAAGGCCAAGAAAGAGCCCTGCATATTGGCTTTATTGGTCTACTTTCTTACAGAACCAAGGGTCACAAGCCCAGGTTGGCCCCACCCACACACAAAGTGTACTGACCTCCTGTGTCAATCACTAGTTTAGAAAATGTACTAAATGTTTCCTAGCTTAATCTTATAGGAAGGCACTTCCCAAATGACTGTGGCTTGTGTCAAGTTGACAAAAAAACTAGCCAAGGTACACACAGGTTAAATCTTCATGTGTCTGGCTAGCTCATTCTGTATAGCTAATGCTGACTCTGGCCTGTCATGCCTTTTTCCCGACTTGTGTCTTCCTAATTTTGTACTCTCTACCCTGCAACTCAGAGACATCTCCTATAAGTCCTCAGGAAATTGACCCGAATCTCTAAATTTCATTTTTAAACGAAAGCATTAAAGTTTATCTTTTTGTTTTAACCTTTAGAGTCTTATTACCCCACATGATTTTCTAGGAAGGCTTCCTAGTAGAACATTCACAACCTGAGTTAGTTAATATGTGCCTTCATTTCCATACAATAAACTCAATTTACTGCTTTCAACTAGTCAAATAAGAATATACTCATTAGACTCGCTGGGCATACAGTCTCTCTTCTGACACAAAAATTTCTTCGGCATTGCCCTCAGAGTGGATATGTGCTAGTTTATCTCAGTATTTTTCTAAAAGTGGTTTTTGTGGAACTGCACATGCCATTCTGATGCCACCTAGGCAGCTATAGTTACTCTATTTCCAACATAATTTGAAGTAGAAAGGAAAGGAAGAATTTTCTGGGCCATGTGTTGGCACCAGGTGAAAGAATTTTATTTTGTTAGGTGATATGTTTCAGGCATTATAAAAACTTAAGTAGGAAACCATTACCTGTATTAAGAAAGAAAATAAATTGTATCTGGAATAAAAGCATCAAGTACAAAGTTATTTATAACATACAACCTCCATTTTGTTGGTTCCATTAAAAAGCACACAAAAAGCTGAGAATGTGGCTAGCCTGTAGAAAGTATCAACAGAAGGAGACAAAAATAATGCAAGTGGGATCTGCTAGACCCTTAAAGGGAGATATGGTTCACTTGCATATCCTGGGTTTCCAGATATATAAACAATGTGTTTTGTTTTCTTGTTTCAGCTGAGCTTTGTTGCTCTAGCACGTGGAATCAAAAGAACTCTAGAAAATAAAACCCAGGCAGTGTTCTATACCTTTTCTTTACTTGTTATCTCTTTTAAAGTTTGTTTTTAAATGTCCAGACCTAGGAGGAGGCAGGACCAGCCAGGAGGCACAGGCCTCAGAAGCAGCAAGGTAGCCAGCACAGGATCCTTTCTACCTCCATCTTCACCTAGGAGGAGGTACTGCAGATCAACAGCCCTCTCTACCTCTATCCCGCAAGCAGAGAGCTTGCCTTCAGGAGTGCTCCAACCCAGAGACTCAGGTGAGATCTCCATTTTCTCTCCAGTGATCTTCTAAGGCAGGACCAGCCAGGAGGCACAGGCCTCAGAAGAGGCAAGGCAGCCAGTACAGGATCCTTTCTACCTCCCTCTTCACCTAGGAGGAGGTAATGCAGACCCACAGCCCTCTCTTCCCCTTCCCTGCAAGTGGAGAGCCAGTCTCCAGGGTTTATTCTGACCCCAGGACTCAGGAGAGAGGACTGATAAAGAGCCCACTACACACAGGTCTTACCTGAGGAGAGCTGATCTCCCAGAAGTGCTCACACAGGCTTACAGACCCACACGAGGAACAAGCTCCAGCCAGAGACAGCAAGAACATCTAACACCAGAGATCAACAGATGGAGAAAGGCAAACACAAGAATCTTAGCAACAGAAACCAAGACTACTTGACTTCATCAGAACCTAGTACTCCCACCACAGCAAGTCTTGGATATCCCAAAACACCAGAGAGCAAGATTTGGATCTAAAATGATATCTCACTATGGTGATAGAGGAATTTAAGAAGAGCATGAATAGCTCCCTTAAAGAAATACAGGAGAACACAGGTAAACAGGTTCAAGCCTTTAAAGAGGAAACACAAAAATCCCTTAAAGAATTACAGGAGAACACAAGTAAACAAGTAGAAGTCCGTAAAGTGGAAACACAAAAATCCCCTAAAGAATTAGAGAAAAGCACAACCTAACAGGTGAAGGAACTGAACAAAACCATCCAGGACCTAAACATGGAAGTAGAAACAGTTAAGAAATCACAGAGAAAACTCAAGTGATAGAAATACTAGGAAAGAAGTCAGGAACCATAGATGCAAGCATCACCAATAGAATACAAAAGATAGAAGAGAGAATCTCAGGTGCAGAAGATGCCATAGAAAACATTAACACAACAGTCAAAAAAAAAAAAAAAAAAAAACACAAAATACAAAAAGCTCCTAACCCAAAACATCCAGGAAATCCAGGACAGAATGAGAAGACCAAACCTAAGGATAATAGGTATGGAAGAGAGTGAAGATTCACAACTTAAAGGGCATTGCCTTCAACTATTACTTGACAACAACTAATTTCAATTTTTACAAATGATATTGGATGTTTTTCCAAAATTGATTCATATCTATATACCTCTAGAAATATCCAATGTATCCATAACCCAACATATTCATAAATGCTTTGGTTTTTTGGGGGGGGCTTAATATAATTTGATTAAAGCTTATCACTTTAACTTCAGAATCCACAGGAGTCAAGGTATACCAACATGTTACATAATGACTCATTAGTATGGGAGGAGCTTGTGAAAGAACTTTGAGTGGTAAAATGTTAAGTTCTTGTGCTGTTTCAATGTAAATGGTACATCAGTAGAAAACCTATTGTGCTTGACTTGAATCACATTTGAAAAATACATATCATTTATAATTACTATGTAGACCAAGAATGGGGATAGACTTATTGATAGTATATCATTTTTACATTTTTATGCCAGTGTACTATAATTTTTTTTCATAATGCTGAAAAATATCGATAGAGACATAGATGAAGGACATAAAATATGTTTAACTTGCACAAAGACTTGCATATGTGCTTGATGCACACATATGTACACACACACACACACACACACACACACACACACACTCACATACACACACACACACACATACAGAGTGATGGGGGTATATTTTAAATATTTAACTTGGCTCCTTGTCCTTCTATAAAATTCTATGAACTACATTATATGTTTCTTATTTGGTCTTTCATGTACTTCAAATGTAATACAATCTATTGTTTGTAGATGAAGAAACTAGGGTCCTTCCCACGAGACCTCTAAACTCCCTGGGGTCTCCAGTCTTTTAAGGGTAAGGTGCATCTTCTCTGACTAATCCCAGACATGGCAGTCCTCTGCTGTATATATGTTGTGGGGGCAGGGGGCTCATATCAGCTGGTATATGCTGTCTAGTTGGTGGTCTAGTATCTGAGAGTTCTGAGGGGAGGGGGAAGGTTCCAGGTTAGTTGAGACTGCTGGTCCTCCTACAGGGCCACCCTCCTCCTCAGATTCTTCTAGCTTTCCCCTAATTCAACCAAGGGGGTAAGCAGCTTCTGTTTATTGGTTGGGTGCAAATATCTGCATCTGACTCTTTCAGCTGCTTGCTGGGTCTTTTGAAAAGTGGTCATGCTAGGTCCCTTTTTGTGAGCGCTCCCTAGCCTCAGTAATAGTGTCAGGCCTTGCGACCTCCCCTTGAGCTGGATCCCATTTTGGGCCTGTCACTGAACCTCCTTTTCCTCAGGCTCCTCTTCATTTCCACTCCTGCAGTTCTTTCAAATAGGCACAATAAGTCAGAGTTTTGACTGTGGGATGGCAACCTCCTCCCTCATTTGATGCCCTGTCTTTCTGCTGGAGGTGGGTTCTGTAAGTTCCCTCTCCCCAGTATAGGGCATTTCATCTAAGGTCCTTCTCTTTGAATCCTGAGGGTCTCTCACATCTCAGGACTCTGGTACATTCTGGAGGGTCCTCACAACCTCCTACCTCCCGAGGTTGCCTGTTTCCATTCTTTTTGCTGGCCCTCAGGGATTTCAGTCCTTTTCCCCCAACCCACTACGCAAATATTTTCCCCTCTCCATCCCACTCCCCATCCCCTTCCCTTCCCAGGTTCTTCCCTCCCACCTTGTGGTTGCTTTCCTCCCCCTCCCAAGTGAGACTGAGGAATCCTTACTTGGGCCCTTCAGCTTGATGACCTTTTTGAGTTCTGTGGGCTGTATCTTGGGAATTCAGCACTTCGGGTTTTTGTTTTTGTTTTTTTTTTTAAATTAGGTATTTTCTTTATTTACATGTAAATTTCTCCTTTCCCAGTTTCCCCTCCAAAAAACAAACAAACAAACAAACAAAAACAACAAGAACAAATTCCTGTTGCCTCTCCCCTCCCCATGCTTGTCACCCCACCCTCTCCCACTTATTGGACCTGGCATTCCCCTACACTGGGGTATAGAACCTTCACAGAGTCGAGGACCTCTCCTCCCATTGATGATCAGCTTTGCAATCCTCTACTATACACATGCTGCCAAAACAATCAGTCCCACCATGTATAGTTCTTGATTGGTGGTTGGGTCCCTGGGAGCTCTGAGGGTACTAGTTAGTTCATATTGTTGTTCGTCCTAAAGGGCAGCAAACCCTTCAGCTCCATAGAACCTTTCTCTAACTCCTTCATTGGGGACCGTGTACTCAGTTCAATGGATGGCTGTGAGCCTCTACATCTGTATTAGTCAGGTATTGTCAGAGCCTCTCAGGAGATAGCTATATTTAGGCTGGCTTGTCCTTCCTCCATCTCTGCTCCAGAGTTAATCTCTGCAACTTCTTCCATGGGTATTGGATTCCCCCTTTTAAGAAGGAATGAAATGTCTTCCTTCTTCTTAAGTTTCTTGTGATTTGTGGGTTGTTCTTCCTGTATTCTGAACTTCTAGGCTAATAACCACTTATCAGAGAGTGCGTACCATGTGTGTTCTTTTGTGATTGTGTTACCTCACTCAGGGTGATACTCTCCAGATCCATCCATTTCCCTAAGAATTTCATAAATTCATTGTTTTTAATAGCTGAGTAGTATTCCACTGTGTAGATGTACCACAGTTTCTGTATCCATTCTTCTGTTGAGGGACATCTGGGTTGTTTCCAGTTTCTGGCTATTATAAATAAGGCTGCTATGAACATAGTGGAGCATGTGTCCTTATTACATGTTGGAGCATCTTCTGGGTATACGCCTAGGAGTGGTATAACTGGGTCCTCTGGTAGAACTATGTCCAATTTCCAGAGGAACCACCACACTGATTTCCAAAGTTGTTGTCCCAGTTTGCAATCCCACCAGCAATGAAGTAGTGTTCCTCTTTCTCCACAAACTCTCCAGCATCTGCTATCCCCCGAGTCTTTTATCCTAGCCAATCTGACTGGTATGAGGTGGAATCTCAGAGTAGTTTTGATTTGCATTTCCCTGATGACTAAGGATGTTGAGCATTTCTTTAGGTGTTTCTCAGCCATTTGGTGTTCATCAGTTGAGAATTCTTTGTTTAGCTCTGTACCCCATTTTTAATAGGGTTATTTGGTTCTCCGGAGTCTAACTTCTTGAGTTCTTTGTATACATTGGATATTAGCCCTCTTATCAGATAATAGGGTTGGTAAAGATCTTTTCCCAATTTGTTGATTGCCGTTTTGTCCTATTGACAGTGTCTTTTGCGTTACAGAAGCTTTGTAACTTTATGAGGTCCCATTTGTCAATTCTTGATCTTAGAGCAGAAGCTATTGGCGTTCTCTTCAGGAAATTTTCCCCTGTGCCTATTTGCTCGAAGTTAGCACTTCGGGTTTTTGTTTGTTTGTTTGTTTGTTTGTTTGTTTTTGTTTTTGTTTTTGCTTTTGGCTAATATCCACTTATTAGTGAGTACATACCATGCATGTCCTTTTGGATCTGAGTTACCTCATTCAGGATGATATTTTCTAGTTCTATCCATTTGCCTGCAAAACTCAGGATGTCCTCATTCTTAATAGCTGAGTAGTAGTATTCCATTGTATAAATGAACCACATTTTCTGTATCCATTTTTTTGTTGTGGGACATCTGCGATGTTTCCAGTTTCTGTCTATCACAAACAAGGCTGCTATGAACATAGTGGAACATGTACCCTTGAGGCATGGTGGGGCGTCTTTTGAGTATATTACCAAGAGTGGTATTTCTGAGTCTTCAGGTAGATCTATTATCAATTTTCTGATAAACCTCCAGATTGATTTCCAGAGTGGTTGTACCAGTTTGCAAACCCACCAGCAATGGAGGAGTGTTCCTCTTTCTCCACATCCTTGTCAACACGTGCTGTCACCTGAGTTTTTCATCTTAGCCATTCTGATTGATGTAAGGTAGAATCTCAGAGTTGTTTTGATTTGCATTTCTCTGATCATTAAGGACTTTGAACATTTCTTTAGGTGTTTCTCAGACATTCAAGTTTCCTCTGTTATGAATTCTCAGTTCAGTTCTATATCCCATTGTTTGATTGGGTTGCTTGGTTTTTTTTGGTGATTAACTTCTTGAGTTCTTTATATATTTTGGATACTAGCCCTTTATAAGATGGGGGTTAGTTAAGTTTTTTTTTCCCAGTCTATAAGTTACCGATTTGTCTTATTGACTATGACCTTTGCCTTACAGAAGCTGTCCAGTTTCATGAGGTCCCATTTACCAATTCTTGATCTTAGAGCATAAGCCATTGGAGTTCTATTTAGGAAAATATCACCTGTGTCAATGAGTTCAAGACTCTTTCCCACTTTCCCTTCTGTTAGATTCAGTGTTTCAGGTTTTATGTTAGGTCCTTGATCTCCTTGAACGTGAGCTTTGTGCAAGGTGACAAATATGGGTCTATTTTCATTTTTCTACATATCAACAGCCAGTTAGACCAGTACTATTTGTTGAAGATGTTTTTTTTCCATTGTATATGTTTGGCTTCTTTGTCAAAGATCAAGTTTCAGCTAGTATGTGATTTTATTTCTGGGTCTTGAATTCTATTCCATTGATCAACGTGTCTGTCTCTGTGCCAATACCATGCAGTATCACTATTGCTCTGTAGTAAAGCTTGGGGTCAGGGATGGTGATTCCCCCACCCATTCTTTTATTGTTAAGTATTGTTTTCACTATTCTGGGTTTTTTGCCTTTCTAGGTGAATTTGAAAATTGCTTTTTTCATGTCTTTGAAGAATTGTGTGGGGAGTTGGAGACATCCTCGTGGAGAAAGGGGGTGGGGAGGAGATATGGGATTTGAAACAGTTGGAGGGTGGACCAGTAGGGGAATAAAATCGGGAGTTTAAAATAAATAAACAAATAAATAAATAAATGAATAAATAAATAAATAAATAAATAAATAAATAAGAGTCTGAAGAAAGTGTATATCTTAAACCATGAGAGGTCTGCATTGAAGTTACATCTTTCAAAATCAAATTTTCCCTCTGGAGGAAGATCTCCAGGGATGTAGGATATAGAAAAGGTAATGGAATAAGTATAATTAAGAAGTAGAAAAGTGACCAATTGAAGAACAAGCATGGCAAAGGTAAAGGGCAGACAATAGGAAGAGGAAAGAATGAGTAATATAGGTATAGATGTAGATAGATAGATAGATAGATAGATAGATAGATAGATAGATAGATTCAATATAGATATACTCATATATCTATATTGAATAAATATTCAGTGATGAAATGCATTAGTTGGTATGACAACCTTAAACCCTTAATTTTATATAATATTAAAAACTCCCCACTCTCCTACACTTAAACTATGATGTGTCAAATATGTATTACACTGTACTCTATTATGTAACAGATCCTATTTAAAGTACAAGGACAAAGTATACAAAAAGGGAGAGAAACAACACTTCATTTTTTCAAGGACTAACAGAAAACTTAGTAAATAAAATGTTACTGAAAATAAACATGATGCTATGATAAATAGCATTAAGAACTGGTATATCAGAGCCTCACAGGAGACAGTTATCTCAGGCTCCTGTCATCCAGCATTTGTTGGCATCCACAATAGTGTCTAGATTTGATGATTGAATATGAGAAGGATTCCCAGATGGAGCAATCTCTGAATTGTCCTTCCTTTAGTCTCTGCTCCATAGTCCCCAATGAAGGAGCTAGAGAAAGGACCCAAGGAGCTGAAGGGTTTGCAGCCTCTTAGGACAAACAACAATATAAACTAACTAGTAGCCTCAGAGCTCCCAGGGACTAAAACTCCAACCAAAGAGTACACATGGAGGGACTCATGGCTCCAGCAGCACGTGTGTAGCAGAGGATGGCCAAACTAGTCATCAATGGGATGAAAGGACCTTGGCCCAGTGATGGTTCTATGCTCCAGTGTAGGGAAATGCCAGGTCCAGTAAGCAGGAGGGGGTGGGATGGTGAGCAGGGGGAAGGAGGAGGGAACAGGGGATTGTTTTAGTTTTTATTTTATTTTATTTTTTTCTTGTTTTATTTTATTTTTATTTTTTTATTTTTTGGAGGGGAACCTGGGAAAGGAGATATTGTAAATAAGAAATCATCTAATTAAAAAAAAGAAAAAAAAAGAACTGGTATATCAGAATTGGGAGAGCTAAGTGTGATAAGTTGAGAAATGTCCCATAAATTCTTGTACCTGAACATTTTGTCCACAGTGGGCAGTAACCTTCCTGGAGGTTCGTGGCCTCACTACACTTCCTGCATGTTCTTTCTGCTGCTTATGAATAAATTTAATTTGATCAGTTAACATCATTCTCCTCTCCTGTCACTGTACCAGTCGTTCTCTGCCATGGTGGATTCTACCATGAAACCGTAAAGCAGAATAAGCCTTCTTCCTTGGTTTTGGTCATGGTCTTCTCATCAAGGAACAGAAAAGCAACTAATACACCTACTTCATTCTAGACGTCAGTCACTTGAAAAGGTCAACAATGTGAACTTAGCCTTCTCCTTCTAAGAATGTTTATAAGTAAAGCTAAGAAGACAGGTGAAAAGAGAAGAAGCATTGCAGGCCTATGGCCAAAGCTTTGTGGCACTTAGTTTTGCTGGTAATTACGTGTCTGCTTTCATATTTATAACCAGGATCCTCCTTCATCAGATAATATAAATATTAAAAAAAATTACTGATGTCTGCTTTATTCACAACTGTACATTCTACTCCTGGTAGGTACTTACCAAGTTATACATACAGTAGATTATACTTCAGTTCAATCTAATAATTGACTAAAATGATTTTTAAATTTTATTAAAACTATATGCTTTTGGGTTTATTTCACTATAGCAAAATAGAACAGCTTAATTATCAGCATCTATAAAGTATACTAACATAAGAGTACAGAAGATACCAAGCATAAATTCCGAGATTTCCCATCCCAATACAATTATAGAGAACCATGATGTAGTATAAAACACTAAACTCCCATACTCAGGGAAGCACGGACATGCCCTCTTTTCTAGAGATTTTATTTGGAGTCAACAATATAGGCACAAATACCCATTGGTGCTGACATTACCACCTCAATCTTTAATCCAAATACAAGGTCAAAATCTGGTGTAGACTAAAGCCTCATCATAAATCATTGTTAGCCTGACATTTCTCCTTTGGCTCTAGGCTCCAGATATATAAATGGATTTGTATGTTGGAGAATATTGGAAGGGCTCAAATATCATCACTTAAGTCCAGAGTTGGGATCAAACATACTGGCCATGATGCGCTGATATTTTGTTTCTTAGAAATACTTGAAGACTGACTGAATGAAAAGTGAAGGTTTTATGATGTTTCTGTTTCCTAAAAATTTTAACACGTGGAGCTTAGTTTACAGAACTTAAGAAAATAAAAAACCAGATGGGTTTTGGTTATGCCATGGGTAATATATGGAAGTTATCAAATTAAGAGTTAGAATGCCTGAATGGGAAATAAAAGGGTTATTGCAACGGCAGGGACAGCATTCTAAGCAGAATAACAAACTATGCAGGACTTATAGGCAGATTTATTATTTTTGCATGTGTATATATTTATTATAGATAGATTTCAAGAAACTAAAGCACAATGACTTCTTTTGATCTCCATTGGTTAGAATTCAATCTTTATCTTGTCTTTCTCAGAAATTTACTTATTCAAATGTATTTATTGAGATTTACTGCCTACTAGATACCATGAAAAAAGTTTTCAACAAAGCAGCAAATCTAATTCTCAATCTTAATGATGCATTTTATCTAAAATATTTTCACATGCTTTTATAAACCTTGAAAGTATAAGAGAAAGGAAAACCTAGCAGTTGGAAAAGTATGTGAAGCATTTTTTTTTATATTTCTGTATTTATTCATGCATATGCATGTAACAATAATAGTTAAAGAGGCCATTAACATGAAGGGAAGTTGGGGGCATAGAAAATATTGGAGGAGGGAAAAGAAATAAGAAAATAATGTAATGTAATTTTATTTCCACTTATATTAAAAATAGATTATTTTTCATAGAAGATATCATGATTTCTGTATATATTTGCCCTCCCTCTACTCTTCCCAGTCCTCTTCCATCTCCCCTTCCCTCTGAATCCACTCCCTTTCTGTTTTTCATGGAAGAGAAATAGGCTTCTAAGAAACAACTAAACTTTTCAAAATAAGATATAATAAAATAAAACCCAAAATATCACATTGAAATTCGACAAGGAAAACCAACAGAAGGAAAAAGCCCAAAGAGAAGATATGATAATCAGAAACCCCCTGATTCACACACCCAGGAGTCCCATAAAAGCACTAAACTAAGACATGTATGTATACATACATATATATATATATATATATATATATATGTATATATATATATATATACACATATACGTATATATACACACACATATATATATATGTGTGTGTATGTGTGTATACATATATATTAGCAAATTCCTGCCAGCTCTTTGCTTCCTGCTTGTCTCTGTGAGTTCACTTAAGCTTTTCTCAGTGATTTAGAGGATCTTGGCCTGCCTCCTGGTATACTCCACCACCTATGTCTCATCTACTCTCCCTGCCTTTATTCTTTTGGGGTCTCCTGAACTCTGGGAGGAGAGATTAAATGGAAACATCAGATTTAAAACTTAGTGTTTCAAGGTCTCTATCTGCCTGTCTCTGCACCTCTCTCTCTCTCTCTCTCTCTCTCTCTCTCTCTCTCTCTCTCTCTCTCTCTCTCTCTCCCTCTCTCTCTCTTACATAAGGTCTGGCCATGGCCCCTGTATTAGTTCACATCTGCTACAGGAGGAAGTTTGTCTGATGATGACTAAATAAGTCACTGATAAATAATTATAACAGAATATTTAGGTGTCATCTTTGTTAAATTATTTTAGACTGGTAGTATTCTGGAACTCTGGACTGGCAACTCTAGTTCTTGGTCATCAAAGCAGTGGACTAGGTCTTAAATAAAAGCAGATATTAGTTGACTACTCCTTCAAGTTTTGTGTCACTATTACCCTAGCATACTTTGAAGACAAGACCGATGTCGATCAAAGATTTTGTGGCTGGGTTGTTTTCCATGATTCCCTTCTAATAGCCTTCCCAGTACTTTCCCACACCAAAGAGACTAGAACATAATGGTGAAGGTTCCATGGAGAACCTTCAGCTCAACTTCTCATGTTCAATTAGTTGTCTGCGTGTTGTCTTCAAAATTGGAGTTCGCTATCAGGTTGCACAGAACAACATATTACCTTAGCAATAGCCTGGGTTGTTTCAATTGATAGGACTCCTTTGGCCAACACCTCAGTTATATGTAACCCAGTCCTACTACGGAAAGCTTCATTTGGTGACATGTGATGGCCAGTTAGGACTCCATCTCTCTTATTATTAGTAGACTTCATTATTGCCTTCATATATTTTACAAAGTTAGTTGCGGTACTAGGTTTCCATACCATCCTTGAAATGCTCCTAAATTCTAGCAGTCTTTCTCCATGTTCTCTCTCTCAATCCCATCTTGCCTCCCCCTCATCACATAGTCCTCCCATGTCCAGCTCCACTTACCCACAAGCCACCCATATTCCATTCTGTTTTCTTCTCCAGGAAGATGCATGTGTTTACCCTAGTCCTTTCCCCTATTCCTAATGTCTCTGGATCTACAGATTGTAGCTCGGTTATGATTTTTAAATGGCTAATATCCACATATAATTACATTTTTTTTTCTTGGACTGGGTTACCTCACATGAGTAACTCATATTTTTTCTAGGTCCATCCATTTGACTAAAAATTCCATGATGTAATTTTTTGTCATAGAGATTAACTATGGAGCAGAGACTGAAGGAAGGACAAGCATATAGCTATCTCCTAAGAGGCTCTGACAATACCTGACTAATACAGATGTAGAGGCTCACAGCCATTCATTGAACTGAGTACACGGTCCCCAATGAAGGAGTTAGAGAAAGGTTCTATGGAGCTGAAGGGTTTGCAGCCCCTTAGGACGAACAACAATTACTAACTAGTACCCTCAGAGCTCCCAGGGACACAACCACCAATCAAGGACTATACAGGGTGGGATTGAATGTACTGGCAGCAGGTATATAGTAAAGGATTGCAAATTCGATCATCAATAGGAGTAAAGGACCTCGGCCTTGTGAAGGTTCTGTGCCCCAGTGTAGGGGAATGCCAGGGCCAATAAGTGGGAGAGGGTGGGGGGACAGGCATGGGGAGGGGGGAGGCAAAAGGGGTTTGTTCTTGTTTTTGTTTGTTTGTTTGTTTGTTTGTTTGTTTTGGAGGAGAAAATGGGAAGGGGAAAATGTACGTGTAAATAAAGAAAATACAAAAAAAAATTTTTTTTGAAAATTCAAAAAAAAAAAGAGTAATACTTTATTATATAAACATACAACATTTTCTTTATTTTTCTGTTGAGGGACATCTATGTTGTTTCCAGTTTCTGGCTACTATGAATAGAGGCACGATGAACATAATTGAGCAAGTGTCCTTGTGGTAGAATGAAACATCTTTTGGGTATAAGCCCATGAGTTATATATCTTGATCTTAAAGTAAATCAATTCTCAACTATCTGAGAAATAGCCATACTGATTTCCACAGTGGATGTGCAAGTTTGCACTCCCACCAGCAGTGGATGAATATTTTCCTTATTCTGCAGCATAAACTGTCACTTATTTTATTGATCTTAGCCATTCTGAGAAGTGTAAGATGGAATCTCAAAGTAGTTTTGATTTGAATTTTCCTGATGGCTATGAGTGTTGACTGTTTCTTTAAGTGAAGCAAATTTGATTTCATTGAGATTATGTATTAAACAATCTTCTGCAGGGATAACATGTGAGCTCCTAAGATCTAGAAGACATTGAAGAGTCTACCAGATAAGCCATCGACAGAGTGGGAAAAAAGAACTGTTCAGAAGTGCCATGGGTGAAAAAACTGTAGCCTAAGGGAGGACCTAGAATAGGAAGAAAGCCAAATTTCTGGCCTATAACATATAGACAAACTGGCCAAGATCCCATTGAAGTGGAAAATGACAAATGACAGGCATCTTTTCAGATAAAGAGAAGTATCTTCCTTTAATCCTAAATACAGTGACAGTAGCATAATAGAACTCTCCACAGCCCATTTGGTAAGAGATTCCTAATGATTTGGAACCAAACTTGGCTCAATATAAGATTTTTCCTGAGCATAATCATATGAAATGAATCAAAAATATCTATGCCAATTGCCACTATTCAATACAGAACTAGACATTTTATTGAGGATACTTAATTAAAGAAGAGAAAAAAATTATATGATTAGAAAAGGAAAATGTTAAATTACTACTGTATTCAGACAATGATTTTTGTTTAGGGAAAAAAATAAGTATTTCTCAAAGGACCTTGAAACAGATAATTTAGCAAAGTAGCAGGATACAAATCAAAATATAATTCCTTAAGGGATTTAACTGAGTACACGGTCCCCAATGAAGGAGTTAGAGAAAAGTTCTATGGAGCTGAAGGGTTTGCAGCCCCTTAGGATGAACAACAATTACTAACTAGTACCCTCAGAGCTCCCAGGGACCCAACCACCAATCAAGGACTATACAGGGTGGGATTGAATGTACTGGAAGCAGGTATATAGTAGAGGATTGCAAATTCGATCATCAATAGGAGTAAAGGACCTCGGCCTTGTGAAGGTTTTGTGCCCCAGTGTAGGGGAATGCCAGGGCCAATAAGTGGGAGAGGGTGGGGTGGCAGGCATGGGGAAGGGGGAGGCAAAAGGGGTTTGTTCTTGTTTTTGTTTGTTTGTTTGTTTGTTTGTTTGTTTTGGAGGGGAAACTGGGAAAGGGAAAATGTACATGTAAATAAAGAAAATACCTAATTAAAAAAAACAAATCAAAATATAAAAGTATGTGGCTTTTTGTGCCTCAACAACAAATTTTCAGATAATTAAAGCAATATAAGTAGGACAGCTATAGTAATGGATAGATAAAATCACTACAAATGAGTCTAAAGTTCCTTTTCTCATCATTGGGATAAAAATACCAGAAGCAATTTGAGGAAGGACTTATTCTCACTCATGGTTAAGAAAACAAAGTCAATAATGGAGAGAATGATATGGAAATTGGCATTTAGTCATATCTGACAAATCAAGAATCATAGAGATTGGGACAGGATAGCGGCCACACTATAACTGCTGTAGCTCATTCCCCAGTTGCCCACTTCATTAGACTGAGCAACACTTCCTAAAGATTCTATAGCTTCCCCAAATAGTGCAATCAGCTTGAAGGTGGTTTATATACTTATAGGGGATATCTAACATTGAAAACATAAGATTCTGCTCCCACCTCCTATATCTTAATGTAAATTTGCATTTAGTACAACTTTCAAGCACTTATGGGGACATAGAAGTAGCTCCATAGATAAAGGTATTTATTGCCTGTATTAGGGTTCTCTACAGTCACAGAACTTTTGGAATGAATATACTATGCATATATATAAGTTACAAATAATATATATATATATATATATATATATATATATATATATATATATATAGGAATATTTACTAGAATTATTTACAGGCTGCAGTCCAGCCAATCTAATAGTAGTTAGCTGTGAATAGAAAGTCCAAGAATCTAGTAGTTTCTCAGTTCCAAAAGGATGGTCATCAATATATGCTGGAATCCCAAAGAAATATGCTCCAGTGCCAGTGAAATATTGGATGTGATTGTGAGGTGACAGGAAACAAGCAAAGAGCAAAAGTTTCCTTCTTCCATGTCCTTATATAGACTTTCATCAGAGGGTATGGTCCATATTAAAGATCTCTTCTAGCTTCAAGATTTGAATTAAAGAAGTGTGTCTTCTACCTCAAAAGTTCTGACTATGTGTGAATTAATCCACTTCTAATCAAGCATAAAATGTCACACAGGTATGCCCCTTGTTTCTGAATTGTAGTTCATTGTTGACAACTAAGTTGATGTAACAATTCAAGTTGACAACCATTATTAGCCATCACAGTGCCGTACCTGATGGCCTGAGTTTGCATCCTGAGACCCATATAATGGAAGGAGATAACAAATTCAAGTAAGTAGATGGCTAATATTCAGGTGCATATCTATGCTTACAACATGCATACATGGTCCCAAAGTCTCACACTTTATAAGAAACCACAAAGAGATACCTCAAGATACTAGCATAGATGTCTGTGTGTTGGCTGCACAGGTAACGTGTTTCCTATACAACAAGCATGTGGACACAAGTTTGGATCTTTATCATCCATTTAAAAGCTTGGCATGATGCCACATATCTGTAACTCCAGAACTGAGGGATTGAGGCAAAGAAGGCATATCCTAAGGGCTCACCAGGCTACCAGTGTAACCAGAATGGCAAATTCCAATACGTCAATACACACATACACACACACACACACACACACACACACACACACCAGGGTATGATAGAGAAAGATACAAGATGTCAATCTTTGAGGTCCATAAACACATATGCATATATGCTTTGTGCCACTCATATATTCAAACACAGCATTCAAATAAAGTAACTTGTTTTTTTTTTCTTTTATAGATAAGGCCACAAAATCGTAAGAAATGAAATTTTAAAAGTTACAATTTGGATAATACCCAACTTTGTATAACAAGAGAAGCAATGAATAGAGTGAAAAGCAACCTACAGAATGAAGGAAAATAGTAGCTGTCTATTCCATAGAGGCCCAATTACTAAGAAATATGAAATCTTAGAAACTTAGCAGCAAAAGAAAGAAATACACTTAATAATTGAGCAAGTTATATAAATATACATATATCAGAATGAAAAGTAGTGGTGCCCAACAAATAGAATGAGAGGCCATCTTACCAGAGTAAGAATGGTTATTGTTAAGTGAAACATAATAATAA
>JADRCD010140346.1:0-30617 GCA_019843815.1 Montemys delectorum | reverse complement strand
ATGGAGCAGAGACTGAAGGAAGGACAAGCATATAGCTATTTCCTGAGAGATTCTGACAATACCTGACTAATACAGATGTAGAGGCTCACAACCATTCATTGAACTGAGTACACTGTCCCCAATGAAGGAGTTAGAGAAATGTTCTATGGAGCTGAAGTGTTTGCAGCCCCTTAGGACGAACAACAATTACTAACTAGTACCCTCAGAGCTCCCAGGGACCCAACCACCAATCAAGGACTATACAGGGTGGGACTGAATGTTCTGGCAGCATGTGTATAGTAGAGGATTGCAAATTCGATCATCAATAGGAGGAAAGGACCTCGGCCTTGTGAAGGTTCTGTGCCCCAGTGTAGGAGAATGCCAGGGCCAATAAGTGGGAGAGGGTGGGGTGGCAGGCATTGGGAGGGGGGAGGCAAAAGGAGTTTGTTCTTGTTGTTTTTGTTTGTTTGTTTGTTTGTTTTTTGGAGGGGAACCTGGGAAAGGGAAAATTTACATGTAAATAATGAAAATATCTAAAAAAAAAAAAAAGAATCTCTCTATAAGTCACTGAACGAAATGTATCTTTTGATATAAATGCTGATCTAACACCCTTAGCTTTACATGTATGTAGGATCTAATTACTATTTGTTAGTGTTAATAGACTATGTTTAAGATAATAACATTCTTGTGATGTTTACATTTTGTAGTGCTACTTGTGAATTCTGGACTTTGATAGCAGTACTAAGTTATATATAAATCAATCATAATATTAATTAAAATCAATCATATAAAACAATAATTTCCTCGGAGTAAAGGAGAGACAGTCATACTTCAGAATGAAGTGGAAAACTGAGTCTCGGATAAGGACTTACTACTCTTTTAATAACTAACTGGATGACTTTACTACCTATTTATCAAACATGAAACTGTTCATTTCTCTGAAAGCAAAGACACAAGGCAAGGCATTTTTAGGCTACAGGCACAATAAAGTATGATTACTATTAAGTGAGCTGATTCTAATTTTTTTCTGGCTATGTGTGCAACAAAGGAAAATTATTTTCAAAAAAGGTTTAGTTTGGTTTTATGTCTAGTCTATAATTGTTTTATCTGACTGTGTGTAAGTCTAATATGTGTATGCTGGTGTTTGTGGAGGCCAGAAATTCAAAAAATACCTTGAAACTAGAGTTACTGACAGTGGAAGCTGTCAGGTGGGTGCTGGAACTGAGCCTAGGTCCTCTGTAAGGGCAACCAGGGTTCTTGCTGCCCTCTGGCCCTGAAAACTAGATTTTTCCTGAAAACAAGCCATCATTACTCTTAAATATTGTATCACCAAACCCATGGATCAAAGAGTCAGCTATTAAGCTACTTACTCTTATAGGTATTATTCAGATTAATATACTAAGTCATAGTAACATGTTCATATTAGTTAATATTAACGTCATTTTAAAATAAGATTAGTCATTAACATTAAGTCAGTAAGTAATAAATGTTGCAGTATGCATGTTTATGTACATGCTGTGCTGTGAGCCATTTACATGGACAAATATATCTGTGCTAATAAGTATCCAAAAATAATCCTGTCGAAATTTAATAAAACATGATTTTGTAGAGAACTTTAGAAAACATTTCTTGGAATGCATGCTGTAAATAAGTTGTTTTTTTTCCTATCTACAATGCTAAAAGTAATAGTAATTTGGTTGAGTTTTATTTTGAGACTATATTAACTATATTAACAAAAATGAGTGAACTGGCCAGGCACTTTGGTGGCCAAGCAGCTTAGAACATTTGTTTAGTCATTTTTGACATACCATCTGGGAAGTCGGGATGGCTGAGTTGCAGGTCTTTGCATGTTCGTGCTGGGTTGGTCTGTGTACCCATTGGAAACTTCATGTGTTCAATGTCTTGTTTCAGAGAATTGAGGGAACCAAATATCTCCTCCATGCCATCTGAGTAGTCAAGAATATTATCACCTGCATCAGCCTGGATGCTTTCTGTGTGTCTTCTGGTCTTTTTCGGTGACAAAATAGGCAATGGCTGTATGACTTCTCCAGGAGGACCCTGCAAGTAAGTTGATTGGGTGTCATTATTTCAGAAAATAATTCTGTAAGTTTATTTACTACTTACATTCTATTCAGAAATTAATTGGCTTGGCTATCAGTTGCTAAATTAATGATATGTAATATATGAAAAGATATGTTTTTTTAAAGAATATAGTAGAGATATTGAGGTAGGTTTACAAAGCAGATAATTACTGGTAAATAATCTGTAAATTAACATAGTATGAATTTTTGGTGACATTGCATAGGTTACTCTTGTTATTTATTCACCAATCTTGATTTGTATAGCTGTATTCATGATTGGATATTAGAATCTCTGGGGGCTAGAACACTTTTACAAAGCTCTTAGGCTATCCAAATTTTAATTATTCAATAATAGCTTACTTTCTGAAAGAGTGAAAAAAGATATACCCCATTATCATATTAAAACATTCATAACTTACATTATTCTATATTACTGTGGGAGTAAACACCATAAGTTAAATTTACTTATATGTAAGCATAGAACCACATTAAACAGTTAATCTATATCCTCACTGGTCAAATCATGTTCCACTTATATGTGCACTTAGTATTTCTCACTCTCAGCATGATAACTCAGATTCCAACCTTTCTTACAATTGGGATGAGGGAATAGATGATTTGGTAAGCTAAAGTCACTGGGGTAGGCCAAGGGAGGTATCACTGATGTTCTTATGAAAAGAAAAAAAAAATATGGCCACAGGAACACAGATCTAGGCAAGGTTGGGATTCTAAGAAAAGGATGTTATGTATAAGCTCAGAGGTTTAAAATTGTTTCTCTTTCCACATCTTTCGGAAGAAACCAACCCTGTGACACTTTGGTCTAGGATTTTCAGCTTCCACAGGGACACTCTACGTGTATTTTGCCCTGTGGCTGGACTAAACGAGCACACATATAATTGGAGACACTTTAGCTAGAAAACAAAACAAAGCAAAACGATATCCTAGAAAAACAGAATACAGTTTCTTACATAAAGGTCTACATTTTAATATAAACACTTTGGAGAGACATCATTGCTAATAATGACACTTATTTAGCTACAGTATCTCAGCTTTCAACTTTAATCCTGAGGTCAGGTATATGAATCTATATGGGGTGTGTGTGTGTTTTCATTCTGTGGGCATATATTCTGTTTCATTACATGTGACCAAAGTGTACATAATTATCTTAAAAGCTTAATAAGTTCATTGTAGAATACAATTAAGAAATATTTATATGTAAGAAATGCTATCAGTTAAAAGACAAATCTTGACACGTAGGTTGATAACTTGAGGGACCAAATTGGGTTTTCCTACAATATCAGTACTTTGGACAGAATATTCCTTCCCCTTGTTATAAAAATCCAGGGAAACTATTTCCTGCACCCACAGACCTGTTAAGAGAGCATCGTTCTTGCTAATATACACTTACTGGAGGCCCAGGAGGCCCTGGCAGACCACTGTCACCCTTCTGGCCAGTAGGTCCCTGTTAGAAAGAAAATAGGAGAAGCCATGAAGTGAGAGAGAAATGCAACTGGCTTCCCTGAAGCACTTCTATTCCAATGAGAATAGCACTTACAGATGAACCTTTGTTCCCCTTCGGGCCTGCAGGACCCTGGAAAACACAAGGAAACACACATAGGTAAATGAGTGGAGAAGAGCTTGCACCTCCATACTTGCCATTCACCTCATATTTCTTTTGTCTTGTACTTACTGGTAATCCTGGAGGACCAGGAGGACCTATGGGACCAGCAGGACCTGGGATGCCCTACCGAGAGAAACAACATCCAATTAATCTTAGTCTTAATTCATTTTCTTTTCATGTTTTACTACAAATATTGCAAAAATCTGAAAATTTATGGGCATCAAAACGTTTTTTGTTATGAATTACTTTTTGTTGGGTAATCCAAGACTTTTTATCATTCATTGCAATATCTAATTTTTTATATGATGCCACTACCATGATGACTATACAGACATTCATTACGGCATCCCTAAAGCTCTCAAAATAAGAGCTGATTGTAGTGTGGAATAAAGAACAACTTGTACAAACATCTACATCTTTGTGGTTTTTTACTATTTTAACTTGATTTATTAAAATATTTTTAAAGAGCATGAATTAAAGCAGGTAAGAACATAGTGCCCTAAAACACTCCCATGATAACCAGGAAAAACCATGTGAGTGTGCAATGATATTGCGCTGACATAATGATCTGGCCAAGCCATCTGACTATACTCACCCCATCGCCTTTGGCTCCTGGAGAACCTTGAGTCCCAGGAAGTCCTCTGTCACCTTTTTCCCCTTGTTCTCCTGGAGGGCCAATCAATCCAATTAAACCAGGATGTCCCTATAGAAAGGAAAGAAAAAAAAATTCAGGAATATATGTTGTAGCTATGATGAAATTCTAGTCATGAAATACTTGAATGTAAATTGATAAAACATCATAGAAAAGAAATGGAGGGATTTTTGATAACCCTTCTGCATGAAATTTAGAGTTTAGAACCCACATATAATTAAGTGGATCATTATTGCTTCCAGGAAGAGCAGCCTTTATTAAGGATGGAGTATCAAAAATAAAAGAACTTTCTACAAAAATTAATAATCATTACTTCATCTGCAATAAACTTTAAAAAAAAAAATATCGTCCAAATGGCGTACTGGTAACATAAAAACCAGAGAGCTCATTATTTCAGTAAGCATCTCATTTAATATCAAATCTTTCACATTCTTTAGGGACTGATTAGAGTTTAACAGAGTTCTGGAGATGTAAAAACCTTTCAAACTATTGTAATTCCATTATACAAATGGCTCATTTTCTTTATGTGGTAAAACACAATATAAATTCTGGGAGAACGTATTATTATTTCAAAACCATTTCTGGTTTAAAAGTTTTACTTTCATGTTTAAAACAGAAAAAAATCATTTTTGCTATCCAGTCTATTTTTGGAGAGCGTTATTTAGCATAACCATATGCTTTCTCCATAAGGTGCCTAAAAGGGATCATTAAAAAATAGCTCTCCTGCTGAAACATTTTTCACTACTATCTGCATAGTTTTTCTTCTCTAAATACATTTGAGAATCTGAAAATTGTTATCTTTTCCTATAATCAGAAAGACAGTAGTATAGTTTGAAATTGCCTTTTAAGTGGCCTTGAGAAAGCTATCACACTTGCTATTTGTGTTATAAAAATCCTAATAACACGTTCTTTTACTCTTACCTTTTCACCCTTGGAGCCAGGGTCACCTTTGAGACCAGGTAAACCAGGAGGTCCCTGAACAAAAATAAAGAAAATAAATATATTAAAAAAAAGTATTATGGTTTGAATGTGTAATGTCTCATTTGTTAGTGATCTTCTAGAAAGCTATAGAACTCTGGGCTCTAGACCTAGTGACTACACAGAATAGTATGGGAGAAGGGAGCAGGACGACTGGGCGCTACAAAGGTAGCATTTCCTCTTTACTTTCTGCTCAGCCTTCTTCATATGAGCACACAGTCTCAAGTTCCTCCATCAGGGACAGTAGCTGGTGCCAGTCACTATGTCTCTTTGCACCTTAAAGCCAAAATAGGTCCTTCTCTCTCCAAGTTGCTTCTGGCAACTGTATTGTCCCAATATTGAGAAAAGTGACTAAAACAATGGCTCTATACTAAGAATTCACATTTAAGTTACAGAGGCAGTTTGTTTATTGAAGTTCAGTCAAGGTTAACAATGACGAGTGTTATTGCATTTGCTGTGACCATAGAGAAATTCATGGTCTTAAAGTGTCATGGAGCTGATGAGGAATCAGAATATTAATAATTTTAATTAAATAAGTGTGTGCATAAAATCTGAAATAGGATAGAAGATACATGGATTAACATTTGAGAAGAAAGCACAAACTATTAATTAAAATAATTAAAGCAGAATAGATTTGTAAATTATACATACAGTCCGTAAGTACCTCAACGATAAACTCTAAGTTTAAAGGTTACAATATTTTCAGCACCATTAAAAATATGAAACCAAAAGATTGTAATAATCAAACGATATTTGAAAACCTCAGAGAAGTCATATAAATTTGATATTGTTGTGATTCCACATAAAACCATATTGGTATAGATTAGAATGGTGTCTAATCCTGTAGAGAACCTAGAAATGAGTCTGTGATGTGAACCTGAAGCCATCAGAGGCAATATCTAACGCTCTAAATTCTGACCTCAATTTTACTCATATTCTCTTGAATATCAACATATTTCACTGCGATCTCTGGAGAGAAAGATATAGTAAGATCCCCAATGATCCAACTATGATTTAATCCTATATTTTAAATAGTCACAGAAAGACTGATAAAGCTTCTGTGTCCAGTTAACTTGTTGAAGCTCTCATTTGTCTGATAAGAACTGACCTGGAATTCAAATTCAGGAATTGGATGGATAGCCCAACGTTCTTTTAGAGTATCACACTGAGCTTCTCAGAGTGATGACAACAACCAAGGACAACACAATTTTGGCTAAAGAAGGGCAAACCAATTTCACAAACCATTGAAGGTGAGTTTCAAAGGAAGGGCACTGCACTAGATTCCAAAATTTTAAAGATAGAAAACGCTCCTGTGTAGCACAAAGGAAAATGAATGAAAACACATTCATTATAAGAATGGACTAGACAGAATTGTTATAAAAAGAAACGTTTGAACTTCTTCTTGTGAGCCAGAAATGGTTTTAGCAAATTATACTACAGGACTTTGTCTGCAACTCTATTTTAGAAATAGGATACCTGACTGTTTTTCTTTGCCTTAAAAGTTTATTATGATTTAAATGCTTGCAAGCTAAGGACTCTGGGAAGACCAAGCAGATGCATATGGTTGGAGAATCACAGGTCCAATGTAACAGTTAGGTTTCTGGATGGCAAAGTCAAGAGGATTACCTATACATTTTTCTAAGCCATAGGTACTACCACAGTGTTGGCAAAGATCAATTTAATAGAATTTCCTTTTAGTAGCAAAAATGCAGACATGAGCTTACAAATCTGCTTGGAAAAACGCAAGGACTTGACCTAAAATCTGTAGATTGGATTCAACATTATTTTCTTCTCCAATTACATAACAAAAAACAAACATAAATTGTATGGTTTTCTTCCCCAGTTAAGTAACTGAAGTTCATTCCTGGTTGTTTATTGGAGACTTGCACAAAAATTCTTCAACAGTTGAAACTGGTTCACAATGAGACATTTTTCTTTTCTTCTGTCTATGTTCCTATCTTTCTTTTGTTTTAGTTTCTTTTGTTTCTTTTTTTATTACATATTTTCTTTATCTACATTTCAAATGATATCTCCTTTCCCAGTTTCCCCTCTGAAAAAAGAAAAAAAACCACTCTGTTCCCTCCCCCCTCCCCCTGCTCATCAATCAACCCTCTCCCCCTTCCTGGCCCTGGCATTCCCCTACACTGGGGCATAGAACCTTCACAGGATCAAGAGCTTCTCCTCCCCTTGATGACCAACTAGGCCATCCTCTGTTATACATATGCTGCTGGAGCCATGAGTTCCACCATGTCTGCTCTTTGGTTGGTGGTTTAGTCCTTGGAAACTCTGAGGGTACTGGTTAGTTCATATTGCTGTTCGTCCTAAGGTGCTGCAAAAACTTCAGCTACTTGGGTCCTCTCTCTGGCTCCACTGGGGACCCTGGGCTCAGTCCAACAGATGGCTGTGAGCCTCTACTTCTTTATTACTGGGGTACTATCAGAGCCTCTCAGGAGATAGCTATATCAGGCTCCTGTCAGCCAGCACTTGTTGGCATCCACAATAGTGTCTGGATTTGATGACTGAATATGGGAATGATTCCCAGGAGGAATGGTCTCTGGATTGCCCTTCCTTCAGTCTCTGCTCCATAATTTGTCTCTGCATCTCCTTCCATGAGTATTTTGTTCCCCCTTTTAAGAAGGAACGAAGTAATCACACTTTGGTCTTCCTTCTTCTTGAGTTTCTTGTGGTTTGTGGATTGTACAAATGTTCACACCAAACACCTTCCACCTCTGAGCCTTTCCACAGTATTTAACAATGTTATGCTAATGTTCACATAAAGAAAAGAGAATCTAGCTTAAAATCTGTCTTAATAAATAACAAAGTACACTACAAATGTTATCTATACTTCTAGATGTGTTCCTGATGAATGGTATGTACCAGCTTTTTCCCTTTATAATAACTGTACAAGATAAAATGACAAAGAAAAAATGCTAGCAGTCCTAATTGCTCAGGAGTAAGAAATTGAATACTAGACATTCTTATTTGAGTGTCAAATCTATTTTTGAAGTATTTTTCTATAAATACTATTCATGAAGGAAAGGGAATGATGTTGTTAATCAAAATCAGTTTTATTTATTTTTCTTTCTCTGAAAACAGAAATTAGTAATTTCATGACAGGGAAGAGTTATAATCTCTCTGTTTTATATGAAAGATATTAAAAACTTCAGGTCTGTATATAAAAACATGAATCTAAGGGTTCATGTTTGGTATTTGCTATTCAGGATATTGTAAAATGGAGAATCCTTAGGGAAATACATAATTCATAAGTAATAAAGAGAAAAGGAAAACAGGAACCAGGCATTTATAAGTGCTCAAAGTACAGATGCAAACACTCCTCGCTGTACTGTCTAGCTTTGTGAAGTATTGCCTTGATCTCTAACTCAAATCTCTATAGCAATGGGTTTTAAGAAAAACTGTACACCTTAAACTTGACTCAGAAAATTAAGAACAGGGGATAATGGGGATAATTTAATAATTAAAGCCATTTAATCTATGAAGTATATCATATATTACAACCCTGTTACAGACTTTATCTGGAACATTAAAGCAAAATATTCAAACTATCATTCAGGAACCCATCTCTTCTTTTATTTACATTTGTATGTTTAAAAAGTGATGCTGTCACATATTTTTTGTTTTCTGAAAAGAAGGTATTTATGACATTAAAATTGTCAAAAAAATCCAAGTTGCTTTCCAACATCGTTGAAATGATTAGGTGCTTAATAAACAAGAATATGAAAGAAAAAAACGTTAAAACTACTACAGTATTAATTATGCTTACAAATATCAAATACATGCTTTTTTAAATGTTTCAACAATAATAACTGTGACCTTATAGGGAATAACTGAATTTATTCAACTTTATCTATTAAGACAGGTCAGTTCAAACGTTGATTATTCGAGGAGTCATTCTGCTCACAAAACAACAGTGTTATCATTGTTTTCTGATTGGTTCTTATGTGCTATACATTTGTCCTTAATTCTGTGGAGTAATTGTGTGTCTGTGTGTGTGTATGTGTGTGTCTCTGTGTGATGTGTAAATACATACATATATATACGTATATACGTATACGTATATATATGTACATATATATGTATATATATATATATATATATATATAAAGAGAGAGAGAGAGAGAGAGAGAGAGAGAGAGGATATACAGATGCTTAAGTTACATATTATTGCAAAGATTTGCTTTTATAGCTGTGTATGATAGGTCACTTCTGAAATCCAATACTTGTGGTCTGAGGCAAGATCTCATATAATGAAAACAAGTCCAACACGGATTATATAAAGAGATTACTCATTTCAAAATGAACTTAAAACACAAACATTTTAAGAAAACAAAATGAGAAGGCTTTGTTAAGTACTGTGGTCGATGCGGTGGAATATTTCTGTGCAGGGAACGAGAGAGAACTTGAAGAAGAAGCACAAATACCTTACTGCAAGGAGCACTTGCAGACGCCTACCTGAAAAGGCTTGGATGGGAGCTTGAACGTATGTGTAAATATGAGCAAGGCATATGATGAATAGGGAATTATTCGTATAAATTTCAAGTGGATTAATTTTTAACTCCAGCGCAAACTTGTCTGAACTTTCAAATATTTTAGCATCACCTCCCACATTTAGCCTCACTTCCTTCCTTCGTAACTAACTGGATCATACTTCTAAATCAGGGAAGCAAACACATGGGTGACCTGGGAAGGAGAGTCTCTGCTTGCCCCTGGAACAGGAGTCACAGAGTTATGTTCAAGCTGCTCTAAATATAACCCTGCTTGCCTTGCAGTGACTTCTAATCCAGAGTGTTGGTTATACATATATATGGATATAAGTACCATTTAGTTACACTCACCAAAGATACAAAAGTGACTATTTAGAAATATAGTTAGTGGTGGGAGTGCTTTAAAAGAACTCATTTAATACAAGAATTCATTAGGAATATGTCTCAATTATCTTTAATTAAACTTAATATCCCTTTATAGGAAAGTGTCAGATCCTTGACTATTCTTTCTTTAAGAATATAGAGCTGGAGTTGAGGCAGGGTTCCTAAGGTCATCTTCAAGCGCTGGGAGTAGCTAATTTCTTTAAATGGTGTGTCCGCCTTGATAGTGGACGAATTTAAAACATTGTATATAGTCACATAGTATTATTCTCCCATGAAACCAGCAGTCATGGAATGAGTAGACCCATGTTGGGCCTTTCTGATGCTTACAATTGCAATTTTCTAAATAGAATTTGAATTGTTCAGCCTTCTTATACTCTAAATTTGCTTAAGCATTAGAAATACAAATTTTGCAGACTTTAATCAGCTGATATGTCTGACGGTTTTATTTTTAACATTAGCTAAAGGAAATCTCTAATAAGGGCCTTTTTCATTTGTTGAAAGGTCAGAATACTTATTGGAAAATCTAATATAAAAAGAAAAAATAATCCTGGTAAATTTAGGGAAATATTTATGGAAAGCATTTTGCTACCAGACTCTGTATTTAGGAGAATCTGTAGTTAGGAGTTCACTGCATCAAAGGGGAATATTTCCTAAATACTAGTGCAGACCTGTACCTGACCTAGAATCACCTAGGGCTCAATTTTTATGATAGTAAGTGTAGATAGTAATTTCCTGTCTCAAGTCAATTAGAGATCTGACACCATTTATCCAGTTACCAACACACGGAGCCAGCAGGGATTTTATTTTGTTTTGTTTTGTTTTCTTTTCTTTTGTTTTACCCTTCTCCCCATTCCTTCTATGTTGCTAAAAAGTTACATCATAGTCCTAAACCTAGCCAGTAAGGTCTATTTCCTCATTTGGCCACTTTCTCCTAAGGAGGACTACCAAGATCCAGCTATCAAACTATTAAAGTCCAGCAACAAAAGTCCCTTGTATCTACCTTAATGAATGTGCCCAATCAAACCTCATCCTAATAGAGGGATTGTTCTTTTCTTGTGCACGTCCCTGCCATTTGCCTAAGCACCAATCTGTCTTCTCTCTATCCAGAGACAACCTTTTCTCCCTCCAGGGAAATTCCTTCTTCCCCTCTCCATTGCCCCTTTTCTCTTCTTCCTGGTCCTCTATCTCCTATCTTTGACTCTTATGCTTTGCCCTGTCCCTCTGGGACAAATCAACCACCTCTTGATAAGAACTTGGTCTTGGTGTTTCCTGGGCTGTCGATATTTTGGATAAGAGAAATGAAAAGAAAGTTCAGATTATTTCAAGAAAGGATGTGGTTATTTAAAGTAAATTGCACCATACTGCCTTATTGCTCTAAGCATTCTTTATTTTTTGGATTAATCCCTTAGATATAGTTACGTAAAGTCAATTTACATTGAATCAATTTGTAAAGCAAAGTGATCTAGTAAACAATGATTTTAAAGGACATGTTTGTATTCTCCCCTCATGCCTATATTAGCAAGAGAGTCTTTGGACCTTAAGATGTTGGCTAGCTAGTGCTTTGTTGCATTTATCAAGCATGCCGTTTGAATGTGGAGGTCATTGTAGTGTCCGACTTCAACATAAAAACAATAACATGTTTTTATAGAGCATAAGATAATGTGTCCTATTTATTTTACAAAGGGAACCATCTACTTGGGCAGCTGCCAACTTCTTGTGCCAACATGACCAGGAAACAATGTTTAATCACATGAATTTTGTAGAATGGTCTGCACTGAGAACATGACAAGCTGTGTCATTAGTAGCACTTTATTCTGAGTGGAAAAGATATTTTTCATCTGAAGTGTATGAAAAAGAAATACTTTCTGGGCCAACTGGCAATTTTTCCATGTTATTATCGGGACTACTTTTCTCCTTGAATGTGTAATAGTCTTTATGAAAATAACAAACCACGATAAGATAAAAACTCACAAATTCTAGCAGACAAAAAGTTTCTTTTGGGAGTTCTTTATGAGTAATAATAATAGTAAAATGTTACTTACCAGAGGACCAGGGGGTCCATCTTGGCCAGCAGCACCTGGGAGACCTTGTTCTCCCTACACAAAAGAAAATGAAATTTTGTTTGCCAATCAAAACAATATCTCTTACTTTCAAATGTTGGACATATTGAAAAAATTAACATCTGTAAATTTTACTACCTTAAAACATACAAATAGTGTGAGCTTTATAAATTTTTTCTTTGAACCTGTGTATGTATACAATTATGCATCTGTGCACATATATTTATATAAGCACATGTACATGTACAGACATATTCTGAGATATGTCTGAAACCTTTCTTTGCTGTCATATTAGAACTTAGTTTTCTCTTCTGTATTGATAAATGAGAAGTTTTCCCACAAAATTATAAAATAAATTATAAATTTATAAAATTTTATAAATAAAAGAAATGAGATAAATATTTTAAATATATCAAGTTATTTAAATTAAGCTACTTAATAAGTTTAGCAGAAAATAATTGGATGTCCATAGAGCATACTATAAGCTACAAAGTAGCAACCTTACAGGCATTTTAACTCCTAGGTTTTAAAACATAGTTATTTTCACAGGAGTCCCTTTTAGCAGAAATGCTCACCACAGGACCAGGGATGCCTCGAAGACCTTCAGGACCAGGCTTTCCAGAAGGACCCTGGGGTCCAACGGGGCCAGTTTTCCCAGGAGGTCCTTCAGCACCAGCTTCTCCCTGTTTGGAAAAAAAAAAAAACCCATGTGGGCACACTATAAACAATAAAGCTCATATTATCATTTAATGTGTTGAAACACATTTAGATGCATGCAAAAAGTGCTTAACACAACTTTACATGTTTTACCTTAGCACCTTTTTCTCCTTGTCTTCCTTCTGAACCTGAAGCTCCAGGTGGACCCTGTAAATATAAAATT
Organism: Montemys delectorum; assembly: GCA_019843815.1. Lineage (NCBI taxonomy): Eukaryota > Metazoa > Chordata > Mammalia > Rodentia > Muridae > Montemys > Montemys delectorum. Next base: position 17,480 of record JADRCD010140346.1, on the reverse strand, counting down.
GTGTTTAAATATGTACCACCTTAAAAGCAACATTGTTGAGGAGCACTATTCAAATCTGAGAACTGTCGAGAGACCACTAAATTGTACTTTTTTTTATTGGTTTTGTTTTTGTTTTTGTTTTGTTTTGTTTTGTTTTTCGAGGCAGGGTTTCTCTGTGTAGCCCTGGCTGTCCTGGAACTCACTCTGTAGACCAGGCTGGCCTCGAATTCAGAAATCCGCCTGCCTCTGCCTCCCATGTGCTGGAATTAAAGGCGTGCGCCACCACTGCCCGGAGTTGTACTTTCATGTTACTTTTCTGTTTAAAACAATGCTGAAGTTGAACATTAATTTCATGTAAATCTCCTGTTTAGATAATTTAAGAAAAATCACCAACTAAGTAAGCTGAAGATCATTACATAACATCAAAGTAGGCAGTAAAAAGACAGCGCTTTTAAAAGTGTTGCTGAATAGTTGGGCACGGTGATAAGTGATTTTGAAGCCACTACACAAGAAGCAGAGGCAGATGGATTTCTGGGAGTTTGAGGCCAGTCCCATCTACCAAGAGAGTTCCAGGCTACCAGAGCTACAGAGTGAAAGCAAGTCTCCAAGTGATGATGAATAAAATACATATGAGTCTAAATGCTAGAGATTATTTGTTATTTAAAATTACTTATAGTTCCTGGAATATATCAAACAATATTTGTAGCTTTATTAGAAGTGGTTCAGAAGTAGCTCATTCTATGTAAAATAAAATACTCATGCAATCTAGTTCATGCACCAGCTCAAAAAATACCACAATCATAAAGGTCAACAGAGGAATTTCAATCTTATGGAAAGATTTAATTCAGAAACATGTAAGATTAAAATAATGTAATTTTTACAACTGTAGGATTAGAGGCAAAAAGATTATGCTCAAAATGTCACAGAAAAGTATATGTAAAGAAACATTGAATAATGATCTCTAAGTAATTTCTTTTTTTTTCCCCACTTCCTCTTGCTTTCCATCTGTTCAACTTTCTCAATGCTCATACCTAAAATTACTAACTGAGGTGACTGGAGAGATGGCTCAGCAGTTAAGAACACTGATTGCTCTCCCTGAGGTTTGAGTTCAATTCTCAACAGCCAATCATCTATAATGGGATCCCATAACCTCTTCTAGTGTGTCTGAAGACAGCTACAGTGTATTCATATGCATAAAATAAATAAATAATTCTTTGGGGTTTTTTTGTTTGTTTGTTTGGTTGGTTTTTGTTGTTGTTGTTTTCGAGACAGAGTTTCTCTGTGTAGCATTGGCTGTCCTTGATTCACTCTGTAGACTAGGCTTGCTTCGAACTCAGAAATTCACCTGCCTCTGCCTCCCAAGTGCTTGGATTAAAGGCATGTGCCACCACTTTAAAAACTTATTAGAGATTAGATATTGAGGTGAAACAGGGTAGATGCAGTGGTAATATTTAGTGAGATGTGAGATAACATAATTGTTTCAGATGTTTCAGTATTCTACTTTGATTAAAGGCTCATTTTTCCATGTTATCTATTCAAACCATATTTATCAAATGAAGTAAATATTAATCGCTTTATCAAACTCAAGTTCTGGAAACTCATTTTAGATGTGAGAGTCAGTGAAGCCATCTTTGACCATTTTTTTTTCAGTATTGCTACTGTAAGCTCACTCATTCCACATACAATCATGCAGATGCAGTGGACATTCAAGGTGCCTCAAATCAAAAGATGTGTATACAGTCTAGGAACTGTTCCTTAAGGAGGGAGAAATGTGCTGAATCATAATAGATATGTCAAATGCATGTCCTTAATGTGTTTGTGTGATTTATTTTCTTAAGAAGGAAAAGAGCCTGAAGACCATGTTGCAGCACAAGTACTGACTCAGCAGTATCTGTATTGAACACATGCTTAACTTTTCCTACTATTACTATGTGGAGGAAGAAATTGTCTTGTTGCACTAGTCAATGGAATGTACATTTTAAGATATCTGAATGACTATTATTTTGAAAGTAACAATAGTAAAATTTACCAGAGTAAGAGTCCCCCTCTCTTTCTCTTGCTCCTTCTTTCTCTTTCCCTTTTTCCAAGGCTCTCCCCTTCACCATCTTACTATATTATGGTTTGCTCTTATGATGCACAGGTAATGTGCTAAGAAGTCATTTATTTAATATTTATGTTGAATGGCCCAACCTACACAACTATGAACTAAATGTATTTTTCCTTATAAGTCACCCAGTCTTTATATTCTGAAATGGAAGCACAAACAGATATATTAAAGTCCTGTTGAGAATTCAGTTTTAGTTATTTTTCATATGTTTGCCTAGAAGAACATAGTTAAGTTTATCACTGAAAGTCACTATTACTACTTTTTTCAATTCACAAGGAATATGCATCATATAATGTCCTTCCCACCACTAATAGTTTACGATATGATCTTGAAACCTGTTCATTCTGCAACTCATATCTCAACATATATAACTATATTTGTGATCTAAATTATACTGTGCATGATGAATATAAAGAACAGGAAAACCATGAGGAGTATACAGGAATTAAATACAAAGACAGACATGTAGGTTTATTAAAAACAAAAACAAAAACAAACCAGTACACGTGTGAAGATGAGGGCAGTTATATAGTATATATTTGATCTATTTTAGTGGGAAGAAAGACTTTCCAGCGCATTTACTGTCAGATCTGATTCCTACAGTGTGGGTAGATGAAAAACTGTCTATGATAAGTACTTTACTTTATGATCATTCTTGTAGAAGCAAAAATCCATAAACAGGATGAATAGGCATGACATTCTTTAGTTGCTCAGAGGTAGGCTGATTTTCATGTACAAAGCCATTATACTAGAGTGTGTATATATATACAGTGGATCTTGAAAATTAAGTAATAAGAAACAAAATCACAGACCGAGAAGGAGAATGACTAAATAGTAGCAAAATGAACTATGCTGAATTTAATGTGAAGTTAGCAATCTCAGTTAATATTTCTACAAATACTAAGCAAGTGAAATGTCTTAATTTTACATTAAAAGTTGTCCATAAACTAAATACAATTTAGCGTATCTAAAGTTAAAAGTAAAACATAACTGTAGTGTCTAAAGACAGCTACAGTGTAACTTATATATAATAAATAAATAAATCTTTAAACAAACAAAAAAGTAAAACATAACTAATTTTGTTGGGTTTTTTTTTCAGAAAATTTAGTATTATTTCTGAATATTTATTTTTAATTTTGTGTGTTTTTCATGTGTTTGTGTGTATGTCTGTATGTGTCTGTGATATGTATGTGCAGGTACCCAATCAAAGCCAGAGGATGGATGTCCTGGAACTGGAGTTACTGTTACTTCACAGTTGAAGAATAGACATGCATGGAACTCGGGTCTTTAGGTCTTTACAAAAGTAGTAGTTCTTTTAACTACTGGGACATTTCCCTAGCCACTTTAATATTATTTTTGAGTTGTATATTTCTGAGGACATACAAAATCTGTAGTGGATCCAATTTAACCTGGGACTCTGCACACATACTATAATGTTAATTGGATGTAGAACTTACTTTAGCATTGCCATATATTATCTACTTACATATATAGGAATTTTTAAGAGCAAATCTAAAAGCAAATGTCTTTGTTTTAAATTTGAATTATGAGTATATATTCCTAATTTATCATCCCATATATGCAATGGGTATTGAGACTTTGGACAGTTGACAGGGAAAATGATTTAACCCTGATCTGAGAGTCTAGTTCCTGCTCTAATTATAGTAATAATAAAAAAGTTCTTGAATATATAGTAAGAAAAAATTCACATCTTTTTGTGGTTAACCTACAGATTCCAGAACAGAATGGCTATTGAACACATACATTCAAACAAATGAAAGAATCAAAAATTAAAACTAATAAACTTAACAGAAAATGTTGGTAATAAACTTGATAGGAAAAAGATAAAAACTGCAACAAAGAAAATTATTGAAGAAGTAAAAAATCTAAAATGAAATTACATAACATTGAAGGATATCTATGAGGATATCAAGTCAACAATGTACATCATAGAACTATACTTACTCCTAAAATTCATGTAAAAGCACCTAAGAACTCCCAATATCCAATTTAGTATTGGTCATAAAGAACAAGCCTAGTTTCAAGTTGAAACACAGAGTCCCAGTTTAAAAAAAATTAGCATGGGAAATATAAACAACAACAAAAATAAAAACCCAAAACAGAAAAAAATTGGAAAAAGTGGAAAAAATTGGAGATCTCAGAAAGAAACCACACATCTACAGATAAAAAATGTTAAATAAGGGGTAAGAAAGCAGGTAGTTTAGAAAGAAAAGACTCTCTCAAACAGTACTAAAAAGGATATTGAGGACTGATCCCTAAGTATTGTTCTTTATAAAAATTATCTCAGGCTTGATTACACACCATACTTTAAAACCAAACACATGGAACTACTTGAAGAAAGCATAGTTGGAACGCTATTAGACATCTGTGTGAACAATAATTTTTTGATGCTTGCCAAAACACAGGAAAGCAGAAGTAGACAAATAACATAGTGTCAAATAAAAAGGCTTCTACAGAGAAAGAAAATCGATAGGCGGGGAAAAAAATTCTGCTAACTATTTGACTAAAGATTAAAGTGAAGAACATAAAAGGAACTGGATAGATCAGTAGCAACAGCTACCAAATGAGGGCTCTGATTAAAAATGGACCAATTATCTGAGTGGACGTTTGTCAAAAGAAGTAAAAATGAACAAGAGATACTTTAGAAATGCTCACAAGGTAATGGCTATTACCAAAACAACAAAGGCTGAAAAGACAAAGAAAAGGATACTGCCATGCATGGTTTCAGTAATTAAAAACAGTACATCTACAAGGAAAGGAGTGTGGAGGTTCCTCAAAAAGAGTAAAAGTGGATCTAACATATGGTCTTCCTCTCCCCTTATTGATTATATTTCCAAAGGGAATAAATCTACTAAGCAGAGCTCCCAGCACTCTTATTCTCATTGCTGCAACAGTACTAAGATATGGAATCAACAGACTTATGTTTATAGAAGATGTGGCAGTTATATCAACTGGGATATTAGTCAGTCATAAAGAAAGGTGAAATCCTGTCATTTGTGAGAGATTGAATGCAATCAGAGGACATTATGTCATATGATACAAGGCAGACATGGACACTAGAAGAAAAGTGGCCCCTGTCCTCGCTTATATGTAAAAGATAACTGAATATAGGATAGTTCTTACACATGAGAGTGGAGGAAGGATAAAATATTACTAGTTAACAAGTGAAAATACACAGCTAGGATAAAAATATTTGTTTTTATAGACCTCACTATACTTGTGGGATGACTACAGCTCATAATAATCTAATATATAGTCTATGAATCAAGGCCTTCAAGCATAAGAAATATGAAGAGAGGAAAAGGTCACTAACCTGTTTTGTCAATGTGTATTATAGATATACATTAAAATATCAAGCTCCTGTCCATTAATCACAAAATTATTGGTCTGACACCTTCTTCTGGTGGGTCTAAAGACAGCTACAGTGTACTTAGATATAATAATAAATAAATCTTTAAAAAAAAGGGGGGGGGGCTGGAGAGATGGATCAGCTGTTAAGAGCAATGACTGCTCTTCCTAAGGTCCTGAGTTCAAATCCCCGCAACCACATGGTAGCTCACAACCATCTGTAATGAGGTCGGACATCCTCTTCTGGTGCGTCTGAAGACAGTTATAGTGTACTTACATATAATAATAAATAAATCTCTAAAAAAAATACACAAAATTGTTATTTCTAGTTTAAATAAAATCTTTAAATTTCTTCGGTTCTTCTATCGTCACAATTTGGTTTTTATAGTATTTTTTTATTTATTTATCTTACTTTATTTTTTTATTTAGTGTTTGTATGCATGTTTGCCAAGGCATGTGTATGGAGGTCAAAGGAAAACTACAGAAGTCAGTTTTCTCCTTTTGACATATGGACCTAGAGAGAATATAGGACGTCAGCCTTTTTGGCAAATCACCTTTACCCACAGAGACACCCCACCTGACCAACAACAACTACTGTGACCATAGCGACTACGCTGATTTTATAGTTTTTTATAAAATCTCTGCTTCATTAAAAATCTTGTGTCCCAATATGGTGGTTTGACTATTCTTGGCTGATGGGAAGGAGCACTGCTAAGAGGTATGGCCTTATTGAAGGAGGCCTAGCCTTCGTAGAGGAAGGGCTTTGAGGTCTCATATATCGGCTCAGGTATGGCCACTGTGATCCAGAGCCCCCTCCTGGCCGCCTGAAGAAGATAATCTCCAACTGGCTGCTTTCAGAACAAGATGGAGAGCTCTCAGCAACTTCAACAAGCACAATGTCTACCCCACACTGCCATACTTCCTGCCATGATGATAATGGACTGAAGCTCTGAAACTGTAAGCCAGCCTCAATTAAATGTTTGCCTTTATAAAAGTTGCCTTGGCCACGGTGTCTCTGCACATCAGTAAAACCCCAGAAGGACACCAAGTCCATGAAGTTGGACAACATAAAACAATCTACAATATAGATGCATGTCTGTGCTCCATCTACTGATTAAGTATTCATTATTTTACAATGTGTGCACTAAGCTTTGGACATTTCACCCCTTGGAGAACACTATGGGTTAAAATTATTTAACGGCAGTTAACATTGTTCAGAGAATACAGGTAACTCCCCGTGGAGGAGTTGTTTGATTCATGCCAATTATGAGAGCAAAATGGTTAAAGTGTATTCTGAGGTAGTTATGATTCTGACACACTGACGAACGTGGTTATTTTTTCCTGCCTCCTTGGAAGCTGCCTATAGCTTGCACAGGTAAGACCAATCTAAACATGTAACGAATAATTCAAATGAATGAAAAAAAAAGAACTTACTCTCTTTCCAGGAGGACCTGGAGGGCCAGCTTCACCAGATGGACCAGGGGGACCCTAGAAATGTAAAAATGTACTGTTTAATAGGCTAGGTATTTTTTCATAACCAACATAATTCCTCCGTATATGAGCTGCAACTGACTCTTGTCTCGTGTACACACATCAATCATTCCTAAAAGCCTCACCTCAGATATACTCAGATACATGAATTGCCTCTAGATATTCATAGAGTGAGCTGTTATAGTTATTCAGCATACTTCGTCATGGATACACAAGGTGGCTCAAATTCCCTTTAAAAAGTGGTAATAGGTATTTAGTAAACACCTAACAGACACATGTACAGGTTTTATATGACAAACTCTGAGTAAATCTACCTATTACCTCTAAATTTCTCATACAATATTAGCACCTTTTAATGCTACTGCGGAGAGAATTATGAGGAATGTGTGCAAAGTATACCTTAGACTTCCAATACCTAAGAAAGAGATCCTTCAAAGAAATAGAGCTGTATTAAAGTTAATTTCCTTCATATTTTTGCTTTCCTAAGTAACTCACCAGGCTAAACACTGTGTCTTTCCAAAAAAAAAAAAATTAAAATGTCTATATTATACTTTCATTTAATGTCTTTGCTAAAATAGATTGTGAACTTCAGCAATCTACTAGTCTGTGTTTCCTTTATACTACTTGTTTGTATTTAAAAAGTAGTTTTTATAAACAAGTGAGAGTGGGTGTGTTTCTGTCTCTTTTGCCTGCTTTTGGGACCCTTGTCCTTCTACTGGGCTGCCTCATCAAGCTTTGATGTGAGGGTTTGTGCATGGTCTTATTGTGTCTTGCTGTGTTATGTTCAGTTGGTGTTCTGGGAAGGCCTATTCTTTTCTGGGAGAAGAGGGGACAGAGGGGAAGGGGTGACTAGAAGGAGCTGAGGGGAAGCTTCGGTCTAGATGTACTGTATGAAAGAAGAATAGATAAAAATTTTTTATAAAGTAATTGCTAAGTAAAAGAATTTGATATAGTAGGGCAAGCTCATAAACCTGTAATGACATATTTTGGAAATGCACACACAACATATAAAATGATACAATTCATTCAACCAAATTTGACTTAACTTGATCTCTTTAAATCACCTTTTAAAAAATGTAAGAGGCTATGCAAGATTTGAAAAAAAAAGTAAGGACTTGCTTACTGGTTGTCCTGGATCTCCATCTTCACCCTTGTCACCTCCAACACCATCTTGCCCCTGTAATGGAGAATGAAAATTAACCCAAATACTTCTTGTTCTATTTTATTATTATAAAGATACAACACTTCTACAGACTGTCTTAGTACACTGTTGAAATAAACTGTGACCTGGTGGACAATCAATACGATACCACATATTTTTCAGATTATAGCGTCTCTTGCTCATTTCCACACCTAGCTGAGTGTAAAGTACTCTTGATATAAGGAATGCTTGAAGGCACAATTAGTGTGGAACCCCAGTGCTTCCTTTCACCAGGAACAGACATAAAGGAATTCCGGGTAGGATTTACATAGTAAACAAGATTAAGAAAAGAAGTCTTGAATTTTATAAAGAGAAGTATAGATGCTCCTTCTGTATTCTCTTTGGGTAATCTAAAAAAGTCTCAGTAGTTGTCCAAATAAAGAGGAGCATCGTATAACCAAGGTGCAAGAGTCAGCAGTTAGATAGATATTGTCATCAATGTGATTGTCTTCACTTGGTGTTCTGACTGTAGATGTTCCCTTTTAATACACTTTTTGTGTTGTTTTAAATTGTTGTTTAAGACTGAGGGAACATCCCCACCAAAGCATCCTTTTCTTACTCCATGACACTTACAGCAGGACCAGGTTCTCCAGGTGGACCAGGATCTCCAGGAAATCCAACAGGTCCCTAGAGAGATGTTAAAAAAGGACATGAAACAGATTATAAAGGAAGTATCAGCATGTTGTACTTTCATTTTAACAGGTTAAGGTTTTCTCAGAGGATGGTTAGATATGTGCACCAGATAGAATAATGAATAAAACTGAAACTATGACTATATGTGAAAATATAAAATGCCATAATGACATAGGCTTCCCCACAGCCCCACATTTCTAGTCTATCTAGAAAAGCTAAGCAGTGAGTGGGTTACAAAATTTCACTTTAAAGGAGACAAACTCACCGGGTTCCCCTTGGGCCCGTCATCACCTGGTGGCCCCTTGATACCAGCAGGACCCGCAGCACCAGGAGGCCCAGCTTCTCCTTTCTCTCCTCTCTCTCCTTTGGGACCCTTGAGAACACAAAGAAATGAAAGAGTTACTTTACAAGCTCAGGTTCAAGGTTTGCACATTAGTACAGTGGGCTGGAAAGGGCTCTGCCATTGGAGTCTCGATTCTGCATTGCAAAACATCTGTCAGAATCTGAACTACAGGAGCTACAGGTCAGTGGCCACGAACCCTGTAAGTTAGGCAGTAAGAAGACTTCCAGGGGGCAAAGGGAATGCAGTATTTTTTTTTTATAGCAGCTTAATTTATGTTAGAATAATCAACCTTAATCAATACATGTTTATTGGATGCAGCAAGGTTTGTTGGTTTGTTTTTATAATGGGCAGTTCACCAAACACAATGTATATAATGAACATGTTATAGTTTTAATGACTTCACTCATGCAAATGCAATCGTTCAAAACGTATATACTAGTTAAAGTAGCTATAGGATTTTCAATTGTTAAGCATATTTTTCTTTGACTTATGTTCATATTTATTGGGTCAGAAAAGGAGAGTAAAAAGAAAATTCTGCTATCATTCAAGTTCAATGTTCAAACACTTTAAAAAGAATTCCTAAAGGTCTATTGAAGCCCAATATTGGATTTAGTACTAAAGGACTTACACCTGAGCCAGCTTCCCCAGGGGGCCCTGGGTTCCCTGCTTCTCCAGGTTCACCCTACAAAGAAAATATCACATGAGGATTAAAACACAGAAGTGGTGTTTTTCATCAGCAACAATACATTTGTCATGGCTTTCTTATTTTAGACTACCTTCTACATTTATGTATGGCTTAAAACACATCAAAAAACCTAACAAGAAGAAATAGAATTAGGACTACTAGTCTCAGTAATTCAAATGAGGAAACAGATTAAATGCTGATGTGGTTTTGATAGAGTCAATCAAGTACATGAACCCATTTCACCACCCCGCCATAACAAAAATCACAACATTTTCTAACAGTTTGCATTTGTGTGGCATCAAAATCTTATTACAATCAGCATCATTGATGTAAAATTACAAGTGATCATAAATTCACTCTCATGCTAACAAAATACATCGGCCTATATTGACAATCCTATGGAAGGAACTTAGTGGAAATCAGTGGGAGACATTGAGTGCAAGTAATCAAAATTCCTACATTTCAGTGTTTAAATATTATAAATTTGATAGTTTTTATTATCTCACTTTAATTGAGATGACTATTTTCCAAGTCATCTAACCAATAAAGACTTACAAAACCATAATCTATATTTAAGTGAAGATATTATGAATGTTTTCCAGTTTATGCTTATGTGAAAAGAACAATTTCCCAGGAAATTGTTTTAACATACATTACATACATTACAGTGGTGCCAGACTTCCCCCAAACTCCAAGTATCTGGGGAAAGGTGCCTATTTTGTTAGTTTCATAGAAGATGTGGAAAAATAAAAAAGTGCTTAAAGCTTTCTCTTAGCATTTACAATCTTCAGGGCATAGGTGAAGTATGGTGAATTGTCGAGTGAAAGTACAGAATGTTCCTAACTCTCTGGGCAGCTTCAGAGCAGTTAGGACATGTTCTCAAGAAAGAAGGCACAGGGGTAAAGCTTGTGGGATTTTTCAAACAACGGCTTGACATGTGTTTTGTGCTAGAACAATTAGATGTGATGAGGCTTTTTCTTCCAATAATTGCATCCGTCTCAACATACAGCTTTCACTTTGAGATTATAAACAAAGCTCCTAAAAACAATTGTCAAAGAAATTGCCTTATTTACCCATAAAGAACTAGAAAGTGTAATTTGTTTCTAATTTAGTAATTAATGAGCTATTTAAATACTGAGTCATAAATACAAGAGCCAGAATGTGAAGCAGAGGTAAACACCAATATACAACAGTCTCATCTGATTACACTGTTCTTTGAAGAGTTAACTCATTTAATGAAAACAAATGAATTTAACTATAAAGTAAAATATGTCAAAAAAGAATTTAAAGCAAATAAAATAATCATGTTTCAAGGTTGGGATAATAAAAACCGAAGCTAAAATATTTTACATAGTTTTTCCTGTATAATATTTTATGGAATGAATGATTTTTTTGTTCCCTTAAAACTGGAAAAAAAATCTGAAAGGAAGCAAATATCAATGATGATTTTTTAAAAAAAATTCTATTAAGATGTGAGAATGAATACATAAGTAAGAAATCAAAGAATCATTCTGACATTTTTTTTAAAAAAAGGAAGAACAGATTTTTAAGATGAAATAATGTTTATCAGAAAAAGGAGCTGTTCTGAACACAGATGTTGTGGCACATGCCAGCTGCTTTGAAAAGTGCCAGAGACAGGCTGAAGTATTAGTAATGAAAAGGTGACAAAAATCAGCGATTAATTGTTTTCTGATGTGAAAGACTCCTTTCTTCCCTGGATCAGTTGTAGAGAAGTGTTTCCTGTGCTTTAAGTACCAAGTATCACTAATGAAAGACACTGTAGTCTCATCAGACATTCAGAGGTTGAAGTGGAGACTGGCTCTGTCACTTCCTAATGAAGAAACAGTCCCCAAATCACTGTAATTAACCAAGCCTCAGATTTCCAGTTCACAAAAGCAGCTAACTCTAACTCCAATACAGCACTGAAACAGGAAACAATCTGCACTCATCACCGCCACAGGTGTCAATACAAAACACACAAAAGCAGCACTTAATTCCAATCTGTGTAGGCTGTAGAAGAGATAGTAGTGAATATGTAAATATATGTACAGCACTTAGCACCAAACTCACTTTAGCAGCCTGCAAAGTATGTCCCACAACTGTCAAAGCTGTTTAATTCTGGCTGTTTTCGCCAGCATGTACCTACCTTGTCTCCCACACCACCAACTGAACCAATAGAGCCTGGGGGTCCTTGTGGTCCCTGCAGTGTAGAAAAAGAAACAAAGTTATACTCTTAATGAAATGCTCAGCTCCTAAACCTGTATCTTGAGCTTTCAAAGAAAGCATAATGTTCAGGGATCCTGAGTAACTTGAGGGGTGGGGAAAAAAAGTAACAATTTCTTTAGTTGCCGCATTTACTAACAACAAACGATTTATGATATTACATCTGCTTCCAACTTCAGGTAGATTCTATCATGTATTTGGTAGCTGAACCACAATTCCAATATCCGTGCTCATATAAAAGTCAGGAGTTTTGTGGTATGATTTTATATTGACTCCATGTAAGAGTGACTTAATTCATGGGAAAAGCAAACCCTTTATAAACTGTTAGGCAGTAAATATCTTCGGGGAATAGAAGCCACACATGTTTTTCCAGTTTACCAACTATACTGATCTCTTTTATTAGTTCTGATCTGATAAAATTTAAGGCAGGCATAAAAAAAAAAAAGACTAAATCTTATGCAAAAGAATGTGGGGAACAGGTGGCTTCATTTGTAATACATGAAGTCAGAAGTAGCTTACACAGACCTAGAAATGTATTGAAGGTTATTCCAGCATGGAGATGTTAATTACATTTCCAAATTCTACAATGCTCCTTCAGAATGCTGGACCAGTTTTTCATGGAAATGTCCTGTTTAAAGGTCTGAGAAGAAACCATTTCCTTTCAATGAGAGGATTCCCAGATGCACATATTTTCCTGAATGCCTTATAGACTGAAAATGTATGAGGCAAAGCTTTATGGAAAAGCTTTTATGTAGATGCATATGTAACAGGTACTCAGAGTACACACCTAGACTGCTACATTCAAAGCCAATTATAATCCTTTCACATCACTGCCAGAGAGAAAGCTTCAACTGAAGACTTCAATAATCACTTCCAGAACATTTATCATATCACAGATGCAGTGTAATATACTATCCTCAAAATGTTTTATCATGAAAAAAATTATGTTTTTCACCAGTAAGTATATATTTAATGTGAACTGGGTGTCTATTTTATATTAGTGGTAACACGTTCATGAGAAAAGCCATTTGTTTCTTTCTATAATGAAGTGGCACAAGTAGACAATTGTTGAGTTCTTGCCCACTTCTAAGAATAAACCATGATGTGATTATTTCTATTGTGTCTTTTAAACCATTTCCCAGAATACAATGTAGGCACAGAGTGTCCTTCAAGATTAACTAGCATACAATTCACAGTGCTTACATCAGCTCCATTGGGACCCTGAGGGCCTCGTGGGCCAGGAGGCCCTGGTGGACCCTAGAAAAGAGAAAGAACAAAGTTTGACAAGATCACATACAAATGCACTTAACATTTTTATATTTTAAGAAAACTAAGTTAGGCTAGTGTTTATAAAATCACAGTCATGGTAGCACATCAGTGTTCTCAACATACTGAATGAAGACAATGTCACACCAGCAGATGACCCGTTACACACTGACAGGAGATCAGCACTCAGAAAAAAATAAACAAGAGAACAACCCAGGAGGTACAAATTATTCACAATACACATAATGTTTTATGAAAGAATATGCCACAGCACAAAATAAACATATAGTTGGAACAAGAAAAAAAAAAACCAGTATAGGACCAGTTTTAGAATTAGGAAATTAAATGAAAGGACCCTGTTTGTAATTTGTGTGTACACTATTGTGTATATGGTTTCTTAGGTTTGATATTCTAAAATTGAAAGTAACAGTTGGGTTGAATTTCCAAAATGAACCATCTATGTTCTGGAGTTATACCAACAAACACATTTGTTAAAACATTTGTTGTTGTTGGGCAACATCCTCTATGTCTTGACTGCAATTAAGACTGTTCAAAGTAAAATCAATCAATCAATAAATAGATAAATAAATAAAGTAGTATGATGTATTATTAAATAAAAATAGAGAAAGTTGTGAATACTCAGTCATTAGTATTTTTTTAAAAATGCATTAAATCTCATGCCAAAAACAAAGCCTTTTCTAATGTGACATATTATCACATGCTCAAGGAGAGTGTATGAGCGACTCATGGAACCATTCCACTAGACTACAGGACTACAACGTGTTCTCTGCTCCTGCGGCGTATGGCCTAGTCAGCCATGTGTACAGTGAACCCCTTGCAGTTAGAATGATAGGAATAATTTTAAATGTTTTCAAAATAATGAATCTGGGTATTGTTATTAAAGTGAATGAGATATAAGTAACAACTATGAAAACTTCAAAATACGAGTAGACTCCCATGCCCAGGCGTGGGTGTCCAACACAAAACAAAGCAAATGCATTCTTATAAGTGTTCTTTGCCTCATTTTGGTTTGGTTGTACAATTCTGTTCTTTTTGTTTTATTGGTCTTTTCTTTGTATATTTTCATTTCTGATTTTGTGAGATCTTATGAGTTTTCTTGCTTTTTGCTATTGTTTATACTTTTTTTTTTTTTTTTTAAGTAAGAGAAACCATGAAGTGGGTGGATGGAAGGAGCTGAGAAAAGGGTAAAAGGATGTTGAGAATATAGTTTATAAAAACCTTCAGTAAAACATAAAAATGTTAAAATGTGTATTTTGAAGCAAATTGAAATTGTCAGCAATGTTGGATGGATAGCAATTAATAAATATATATCCAATATCATTCAGTTTCATATACTTTGAAAAATATTTCCTTGCCATATATATTTGAAAGATTAAGTTGAAGTCTTAAAGTAAAGATTTCTAATGATAAACACAAAAATTGGTTACCATACTCTAGTAATAATACATTTTTTCATTAAAGCTAGAACTTGTTACAAACTATAATAAATTTTAATCTCCTTCCATAGTTAATAGTAATAGAAATCCTACATGAGTGCTACATATTCTTTACATATTCCACACCAACAGAATAAAAAGAAAAAGAAAAATATTCACAAAACACTGGTGTGGTATTGTATCACATAAGTTATTGGGATTCATTAAATATGTGAACCACTGATTATCATGTATGCATACAACATTATTTTAAAGTGAATGAAGAAAAATGACTTATTTATTTGAAATAGTATCAGTATTTGCTTACTATTGATGAAGCATGAAATCAAATATGGAATTTAATAGGAAAAGTAGCACAATTTTTTAAAACATTTTGTTCAAAGTAACAAATTGTAGTGAAAAAATCTGTACTGTGGGCAGGCACAGTATCACTGAATCCCTGGAGAATACAAACCTACCATGGGGCCAACATCTCCATTTTCGCCTTTTTCACCTGGTGGGCCTGGCAACCCCTAAGAAAACATAATTAAAAAACAGTTATCCATGTACTTTAAAAGATACATTTGAAGGATAGGGAGAAGATGTCTAACTTGTTAATGGGCTTGCTGACAAATGTGAGGACCTTGGTTTACATCCTAGGAACCTATGTAACATCAGACACATCTGTAATCTTAAGGTTTGTACAGAGATGGAAGGCAAAGACAGGACCATGTTTTGTAGCTTGTTGGCCTTTTAGGCAGTAGCAACACAGCAGCAAACATTGAGATAGTGCCTCAAACTGTGAAAGGCAAGACCAAACCAATAGTTACCGCTAACTTCTACTCATGCACCACGAATCTTACTCGTTTGTGCTCACATATACACAAATTCACCACAAAGACAAGAACAGAAACAAAGAGATGCTTTTAGCCAATTTATAATAACAGTAAGTACATATAAAGTTAAATAAATAAGGGAAAATTAAGATCCAGAAACAAACATACAATTAAAATACTTATATTCAATGTTTTCCTACATGCTATAGAATCTATGGCAACATTTACAAGCACAATCCATCCTTTGCATAGTATATTAACTTGAGTTTTTGAGTTTTATAACAATAAATGAATATAAATTTGGATCTTACAAACAATTGTCCCTTATTCTATCTGTTTTGATCTAGAATATGCTTCTTACACTTTCATACTCATATTTTATGGTTTGTATAATCAATTTTCAAAAGCCCTACTGAAGGAAACACGTTCAGTTAGGTAACTGTTCAGCAAATTTGTCTTCCAATATATTTCCAAGATTATAAGTACATTCTGAATCTCAGCTGCAAATTTTAAAAATCCACAAGTTACGAAACCCATTATATTTGCCATGACTCTCTTTTCCCCAGTTTCTCTCTTTTGTAATAACAACATTGTAGTAAATGGACATTAGAAACCCAGTGTTAGAGAAAACTCAGGCAGAGTCAGGGCAGGAGGCCCTGGAGTCCAACCTGCCTACAGGAAGGAAACTCCATTTCTGCTCCATCTCCTGATGTCCTCCACACAGAACTGTGTGGACTTACTCTTTCTGGCCACAGCAATAGTTTCAGTTCTTTCTTCATAAAGTGAAATTGCTATCTACTTTGAAGCAGTAATTTTTGCTTAGATCAATATCTAAGTCTCCTGTAAGTAGTGGGAATATCAAGTAAAACCTGGAGTCTCAGAAACTATTTATTGAGTGAAAAAGTGAACTATCCTAAGTAAAAGCTAACCAAAAAAGGTTACTCAAAAAAAAATTCAACATTTGCTATGATAATGAAAAAACTCCATTATTACAAAATTTTATGGGATATTAATGCTCTTGTGAAGAACAAAGTGTGTAAAACCAATAACTGACAAATGAGCACACACGCCAGAAACTGAACTAGGGAATGTGCATGGGAAAAATTGTGATTCTTATTGGGCAGGAATCATATTTTAACCATTTTAATGATATAATAATCTATGTACATGCCATAAACTATACAAAATTATTTTTAATTTTGAGATTATAAAATTCATATGAATTCTTTTTTTAGTTGGATACATTATTTATTTACATTTCAAATTTATCCCCTTTCCCGGTTTCCCCTCTGTATACCCCCTAACCTATCCCCCTCTCTCTGTTTCTATGAGGGTGACCCCTACCCCCCACACCCACTCCCACCTCACCACCCTGGCATTCCCCTACACTGGGGCATTGAGCCTTCACAGGACCAATTGCCTCTCCTCTCATTGATGTTCTAATACAGCAGCAAACATGGCAACAGTGCTAAAATCTATTATTCTAATAAAACTATCGGGTTTGGGACATCAATAGAAGAGGTACAAGTTACTCGATTGGCTCACAGCAACACATCTATGCTCTGTCTTCCAACAGTGTTCCAGAGTAAAGAGGGCAGGGCTTACTCATTTGCCAAGATGACCTCTGATAAATGCATTCTGTCCTATTCTTAGCCCAGGAAACAGTTTCTATGTTCTACTAATTGCACCTGACTCCTAGGAAAGAAACTGCTCTAGAAGACATATTTGTAAGTATTTCCAACGTGGCATACTTCCGTTTTTCAGAAAGATCCTTTAATGTGAATTTTGTCTTTTTTTTTTCTTCTCAAATGTCAGTATGATATTTAAGATATCAGCTTATACATTTCCCAAATCGTTACCATTTTCTGATGGCAGCTTCTAGAATTTTAATTAGATTTAAAAAAAAAAAAA
>JADRCD010140341.1:5804-31304 GCA_019843815.1 Montemys delectorum | reverse complement strand
TTTTTTTTTTTTATAATTTCCATCTTTTGCAAAGAGAAAGGTTTTTTTGGAATGACAGCTATACTTATCTGTAGATATAAGGATAGGTATTTAGAATACAGTTAGAAATTATGCTGGTTTTGTAAATTGATGGTTTAAGGTTCTCCTGTAAGATCTATGACCACCTACCCCAGGGAGTTGAGATTCTAGTACTGGACATGATTTCCCTCCTCTTGTGTGGGCCCTAAGTGCAGTTAGACAGCTTTTGGCTCCTCCAGGATATGCATGCCACTCTTAGACCATTAGGGATATCATGCATGCTGATCATTGTTGTAGGTCCTAAGTGTCAAAGCGAGGTAGGACTGACTGCTGGTTGCTTTCCTCCTTCCATCCTTAGGGTGGAGGCTTTCAGGTCAGACCTAGCTCAGATCCTCAGTCCTGTGTCCAAAGTGCCTTAACTTCAGCCTAAGGAGCAACCATAGGCCATGGCAATAACCTATATTGTTTGGGTGGTTTCTTGGGCTCCAATGACCAACAACTTGTATCTGGTACTGAGATTTTTTTATAAGTCTATGGTTCTTGTGGGTAGCATTGCCAGCCCAAATTGTATAACTTCATTTAAGTTATACATGTATACACATACACTTATATATGTATTTTTAAGTGAATAAAAAAGTTTCTCCCTCTCCTTTGGTATTGATTTTCTCTCTTCCACAGTTAAAGCTCCCTTCCTCATTTTCCTGTTTCCCCTCTCATATCACCGGCATCCCACTATGCCCTTCTCTAGCCCACAGTTCCTTTTTATTTTCCTCCTTTCTGAGGTTAACCCAGGTCTGTTGTGAATGCTTACTTTCCTTAAAAAGGAAAATTTTATTTTTAAGTTTTTACTTGGTAAGTTGCTTAATTCAGCTGCTCACATTTTCTTTCTTCAGTTTACGAAACGAGAACCAGAAGATACAAAGAGTGCAGATTCTGACAGAGATGTTTTTAATGAGAAACCTTCAAAAGAAGAAGTCATGGCAGCTACTCAAGCTGAAGGGCCCAAGCGTGTTTCAGATAGTGCCATTGTCCACACAAGCATGGGGGACATTCACATCAAACTTTTTCCTGTTGAGTACGTATAACTTTTGTTGCCTTACACAAATACCAATGTCAATGTGTATATTTGGAGTGTAACTTAAATTTGTTGCTTTCAGGAATTTTGAATTATTTGTTTGGATAGAACATTTAATCCTTAACGTTCTGATACCTAAGTTCTTCTAGAGAAAGAGATCAGTTTTAATTCAGGCCTATTGTGAGGACAAAATATGCTGGCTCTGAAAGTGTTGCCAGTGATAAGACAGTTCTATGCACAAGGCCCTGTTGAGTTGCCAACACCACACAAAACAGCAGACTGTGGAGGTGAACCGTAAAGATGCCTAAGTGTGTATGGGAACAGTAACTGAATGAATGTCCAGCTAGGTTTTGTGGTGATTTTTGAAGACAACTTTACTCACAAAGCAGATTCTTCAAGTAAAGATAATAATTTTTCTTTTTTGGTATTTATTAGATACCTACATTTTAAAAGTGAATTCCAATGAACAAAATAAGGACTTTATTTTTACAGTTGAAAAGTCTTCTGTACACTTAACATATTTGTAAAATACATTAATGCCAAATATAACAGGATTGTCTCTGGCTTTCCTGGATCTAAGAGAGATGATGTCTTTTATAATGTTCTCAATCAAAAGTGCTTATTTTGAATATAATAATTTGTTAATAAGTAAAGAACTAAGCAGTTGTAGATTCTTGAACAGTCCCTTTTCAACTGCTTGGTACATATGCAGTTTTGAACCTGTTGTATGAGTACTTGAGGAACGATTCTCTTGATTCCCCTTTTATCCTCAGAACTGAGAGGTATTGTGTAATAATGAAAAACTCATGAAATAATTCTAAGACATTAGTAATAGACTAAATTTCATATTCTTAGTGAATGATTGTCACTCAAAGTTGATTCAATTTAGAGATGCCATTTCTATGAATAAGTGCTGGAATCACTGAACTATAACATTGTTTATAAAAGAAAATTATTTTTCCCAGAAATAAATATTACCATGTATGTTCATTTTTGTTTTTGAGACAGGGTTTCTCTGTGTAGTCCTAACTGTCCTGGAACTTGCTTTATAGAACAGGCTGACCTCCAACTCACAGAGTTCTGCCTACCTCTGCCTCCTATGTGCTGGAATTAAAGGCGTGTGCCACATGTGTGTATATTAAGGTGCTGTCTTTGGGTCTTGGAGGGCTTTTTTGTTTGTTTGTTTTGTTTTTGTTTTTGTTTTCAGTTTTTCTAGACAGGGTTTCTCTGTGTAGCCTTGGAACTTGTCCTTACTCTGTAGACAAGGCTGGCCTTGAACCCAGAAATTTGCCTGCCTCTGCCTCCCAAGTGCTGGGGATTAAAGGCATGCACCACCACTGCCCAGCTGTCTTTGGGTTTTTAAATTGCTAGAAGACCTTGAAATACCACTATTATCAACATAAGCAGTCATGTAAAGATAGAATGTGAAAATATACTACCTGCGCTTCCCACTGTCATTTGTCCTGAGATCAGAGTATGAAAGACTGTCCTAATGTGTTTAGAATATCTTAAGAACATTAGAAAATGGAACTTCAAAAAAAATAATAAAACTCAATAATTTCATATTTTAATATATTATAGGTGTCCCAAGACTGTGGAAAACTTCTGTGTTCATAGCAGAAATGGTTATTATAATGGGCATACATTCCACCGTATAATAAAGGTAAATTATACATCTCATGTGATTTAAATGAAAGTATGTTATTGTATAACAAGAGCTTAAGTCTTCTGCAATCTTCTTTAACACATACCACTTTATTAAAAGATAAGACAGAAGTGGATAGTGGAAGCCAAAATGAGTGTATAGTCATATATGTAAAGAATGTGTCAAGAGATAAGATACTTAACCTAGTAGCTAAATAAATAAGGCAGAGATCTGGAAAATAGAAGAGCAATAACGACATGCAACCTCTGAAAACCTGAGGAAGAGTGAGGTTGGTCCCAGAGTTTTACACAGCATTCCACAGTGATTGGTTACTGGTAAGTCAGAAATGGCAAAAGGAGAAAATCAGATACTAAGGCTCTGATGAAGTTAGAAAAATGGTCCACTAGAAAAGCCAGAGTAGCCGGGCTGTGGTGGCACACACCTTCAATCCCAGCACTTGAGAGGCAGAGGCAGGTGGATTTCTGAGTTCGAGGCCAGCCTGGTCTACAGAGTGAGTTCCAGGACAGCCAGGGCTACACAGAGAAACCCTGTCTCAAAAAAACCAAAAAAAAAAAAAAAAAAAAAAAGCCAGAGTATTTGAGGAACAGAAAGGGATGAGCTTGAGAGCAATTGTATAAGACACAAGAGACTATAAATCCTGTAACTTTCTGTGGACTGTTAGGAAAGATAATGCATTATAAGATATTTGCATTTTTATTTCAGTAGTTGAATAAGTAGTGATTCAGCAATGGAAATCTAACATCCAAACTTACTGTGGGGTTAATGTAGTCATGAAATAATTTAAGGATTTGTAAGATTTCAGTGACTACAAAGCTCTCTTGATAGAGAAATAAAAACTGCACTCATATATACCCAGATTACATATAAAAAATAAGGTTTTGTTTTTATACTTTCTGCTACCAGGGCTTCATGATTCAGACAGGAGATCCAACAGGTACTGGTATGGGGGGAGAAAGCATATGGGGAGGAGAGTTTGAGGATGAATTCCACTCGACATTACGACATGACAGACCATACACGCTCAGCATGGCCAATGCTGGATCAAATACAAACGGATCCCAGTTTTTCATAACAGTAGTACCAACAGTGAGTATAATACATTATCTGTAAATGAAGGTTAATGGTTAATCATCTGAGAATGTGAGTTTCACTGGTTATCTGCATTATTCTATTCTTATACTATTATATCTGTCCAAATGGAAGTTGAAAAGAATTCAGAGATGAAAATTTAAACTGTGTAACATCTGAATTTAGAAAACACTATTTCTGTCTAGTAGGAAATATAATGTTTTATGTTCAGGGTACTTGAGTTTTGTCTCCACTCTGCTACTACTAACTCTTTGCAAACTGAAAAAAATTATTTTACCTGCCATGGCCAATTTCCTCATTCTTTGAATATTTAGTGCTTTTTATCTTTATTTCTTTAAGACAAAATCATATATAAACAAGCCCAACCTGGCCTTTAACCTGCAGTTCTACCTAAGCATCAGCCTGTCAAATGCTGGGGTTATAGATATATGGTACCATGCCTAGCTTCATCCTTTGATTAGAGAAATTAAGGTTGTAATTTCCCAATTTTAAAACGAAATCTTCACTTTTTTTGGTGTCTGAGAGTGTAAATCATAATCAATGGCATTTTAGGCAGAAGCTTTGTTGCAGCCGCAGTGTAGAGCTGATGAAACTCAGTGTAAGGTTACATAGCTTTTTATACAGTTCTCCAAAAGCAGAAAAGCATGCAGTGTAGACTAAAGTATAAATGGAAACAATAAATGGAAAGGATTTGTAAGTATCTGCCAGACTCATAGTCTAATGTAACAGTCACAGTACTTTCAGCTTTCAGCGTTGGTGCTCCCAGTTCTCAGTAATGAAGAAGAAGCACTTAACTGGATCAAAATCAAGTTAAGTAGTAAAGCCACCATGCACGTTCTGAATTATGCCAAAGTACAGTCTTCTTAACCCATTCCAGATTATCTCGCTTTTTCATGTGACATTCCTTTGGAAAACATCTGGAGACTTATTTTCAAACCATTTGAAGTAACTTAACTACTTGGTAAATATCTTCCAACTCTCTTTGGCCTAAATAATATAAAAAATAATTACAATTTTTGTATCCTATCCTCATGTAGTGATTTGAGCAACCAGTTTGAAATTTAAAAAGGAAAACTCCACCAATTTTTTTTCCTTCTTAATAATTCCTAAACAGTACTATTTAACACTAGGATGGCACTTATGCTAGGATGGCACTATGCCTTTTTATACAAGGGACCTTAGCATCTTTCTGTTATGGTGGGCAAACTAATCCCCCAGGGATACCACAGAGTAATGCAAGGCTTTTTATCTCTTCTATATAAACTGAGAACAATTTTTAAATCTGAGTATTCATTATCAAAGTATTGCACTTTATTATAAATATGTACTAAAATTAAGTGAAATTTAAATTCTCATTTGTTCACTCAGTGAATGTGATTTCATAAATTAGGGTTTACCAAGTTTCAATTTTTTTTTTTCTCCAATATAGCCTTGGCTTGATAATAAGCACACCGTGTTTGGACGAGTGACTAAAGGAATGGAGGTCGTGCAGAGGATTTCCAATGTTAAAGTCAATCCCAAAACTGATAAGCCTTACGAGGATGTCAGCATCATAAATATCACTGTCAAGTAAACTGTGCTTTGTTACATTCACAAGTAAAGGGGATTTATAATAACACAAGGCTGTTTCACATTTGGAAGTTTAAAACTTGCTAAATATGTAAATCATGTTTTAAAAGATACAGTACTGTATTTTTGTATTTTTACTTAAAGGCCATTTTTAAAAAACTGCCTTTGATTTTTTTTTTCTTGGAATATTTGTGATTCTGAGGGGTGACAAATTGAAATACACTAAATTCAGGCAAATAACATTCTTTTATAGGTCAATCCTGTTATTATGACTCAAATTTGGTACTAAATAATGGGTTCTTTTTCAAAAACATGCCCTTTTTAGGTTTAGTAGTCCTTAAAAAAAAGATCAAAAGATATATTATTCCTTAATATTATAAAATATCCTTTCAAATGGAAGTATCAAATGACTGGTTAACTGCTTTTCCTAATGCAACTAATTTTCTATTGTTACAGCTTAATTAAATCTTAAATGTAGTATTAAATATCTTGACAGTAGATATGATTAATAGAGAAAGGGTAGCTATAAACTGGCTGCAGTGGCTTGTGCCTGCGTCTAAGAGGTAGAGGCAGGTCAACCTAGACTACATAATGCCAGATAACAAATTTAACAGTAAATGAGTTTATCATTTAAAGCCTACTGATATTCTTCTTCACCTCCCTTTGCCATAACTGACGGCTAACAACTGATACTGGCTTCCAGATAGCCTCCTTCAGAAATGTAGAGGAGAACATCTCAGCAGAGCTGCTTCATGAGCCTTGTTCCCACCACTGACCAATAGTATCATTTTACTTTGTATAGAAACGAAGCCTGCAAGATTGAAAAGTCTGTCTAAATGTGCCTTACAAATGAAGTGTGCTCTCCTGTTAAAAATAATTTGAGCTTACTCCATTAATAGCTTCGTTACATTTACCTTATTTCTTAACTATACATGTTACACATATCTATCTAATCTTGCTTTATCTAGTCCTAAAGCCATAATGTAAAATTTTGGTAATACTGCCATCAAGTGGTAATAATGCCTCACTCCTCAAACATTTCACTTTCAATGAATAATCATATGCACTAATGAAATTTGTTTTCTGGTCATTTTATCTGAAATAGGAACTCATGTATCCCAGTCTGGCCTCAAAGTCTCTATGTAGCTAGTGATCCCAAGTGATAGTATCATGGGCACATGCCATCATGCCCAGTTTATGCAGTACTGATGAAGCTTGAACCCAGAGCTTTGTGCATATTACCAAGTATTCTACCAACACAATCTCATACTTAGTCTGTTTTCTCCTGGATTCTGTATACAGGTATACCTCAGTCTTCACTGTTACCATTTTGTAAAATGAAAACTTTTCTAATGGTATGTAGGTATTAAATATTTTTTAGCATTTAGACAAGTTTTTCAAGCTCACCAACCCCCCTTTCTTGGTGGGGTTGGAAATGGAATCTACGGTTTTGTAAAGCATGCTCTCTACAACTGAGCCATATCTCCAGGCCATAAAACCACTATAATTACAATAACATGTAATGGACCATGTAAGTGGTCATTTTAAATGTTCTTTATTCTCCTGTGAAACAAGGTTAAATTTAAATTATCCTTGTATATTAACCTTTGAAAAAAAGAATTTCACTCTTGTTTATGCCAACAATTCAGCTTTCCCTTCAAAACAGTCTTTTTTTTTAACCTTTTGTGTATATGTTAACTAGATATAGAATAACTTATTTCTAAACCTTTGCATTATCAAATAAATCCTCTCTCAAACACGATAGGTAAGTCATTCTCCATTCTTATGTGTTTCAGTTTCTTTTAGGCATAACACAAATAATGAAGTTTTTCACTTTTTCAGTGCTGGGATCAAACCCAGGACTTTAACCTTGCTAGCTAGACAAGTGTTTCTACTATTGAGCTATGACCAGTTTTAATAATGACTTAAGTTGTTAACTAGCATGATAATAGATACACGACTTATTACGCAATTTTTAGAATAACAGAACTCCTTATAACTTAAACATTTTATTGCTTTCTATACTGATCATACATTTAAGTGCAAATAATGGCTTCTGGTGGCTATAAATCATTTGAATTATAGACCAGAGCTATATACACTTGACATACCTGTTTTACATATTTCATACAGTAATAATTAGATGTATTATAGAAATTGAGAGATATAAGGCAAATCCTAATATATTATACTTAAAACATCTGTTGATTCTTCCAAGTTTGACATTTCCCTGAAGAAACTAGTACAATGTTAACAAATGACTACTCAAAAGATATAAGTATGCATAGTAATAGGAGCCTACCCAAGAAAAAGTAACACATACAGTATATCTATATCACAGTCAGATTTAAGCACAATTTTAAAATTAGTTATATTTTAAGAATATGAACTACAAAGTTTAACAAAATTAGAGAAATAATAAAGTTCATAATTTACAAGAAAAACAAGTTCACATCTTAGTGTCGACATATTTTCAGTTACCTACTACAGAAAACAATTCAAAGTCTCACAAATAAATGCAACATCTTTATTTTTCACAGTTACTAAAATCAGTCAAATTTTAAATAATTTAATTACAAAGTATTACATATGCATACAAACTACTTGTAACAGCGTGACTGGTTACTTTCTTGAAAAAGGGCAAATTATTATAATTTTATTTACATACTGCCCATAATATTTGATGGACTTTTCATAGTGCTGTTTCCTAAGTTTAAAAAAAAAAAAAAAGTATATTTTAAAAAAACTGAACCAGAACATTGCCACCTAAAAATCACGTCCTATTGTCAGACATCACTGTCCTTGTAACAATTGCACTAAGATTTGCTCTCAACTTCATCCTAAAGTAAGAGCATTAATAACAAGAAATCTACCTACTTAAATATAAGAAATCATGCTTCCATAATAAGAGTATCTTTTACAAATAAGAAACTGTAAGAACACAAAATTTAACTTTTATTCACAACACTGCCATAATAAATGTAAACTTTTTATAAAGTTTCCTTTACTTTAGACATGTTCTTCCTTTTAACTGAGACCTAAAGAGCCTTGATCCTTTTGATTGTCAAGTAAATGCACTTAACTTGGGAAACCATGTTAAAGAAATTAGCATTCCCCACTGTATGAAAAACCTTTCCTAAGGTATAGGTACTTTTCTATTTAGGTCTCTATGTGTTTGTGTAAAGGTGACTGGTTTCTCATGTGACTTATGACACTTTACCAACAAAGGAGGCACATTACTTAGCCTAAGTAAATGTGTTGAACAACTACAGGACCAATTTAGGGCTTTGACCTAGGAAATAAACCTAGGCCCAGTCCTGAAAATGGTTCTTATGAGTGAAGATCAAACAACTTTCACAGTTTTATTGTTCTTAATTTAGTTCTGTTCCAATGATCAGGTCCACTTAGATAGCATTTTATTCTCACTGTGTAGTACGCAGAATGCTTTGGGAGAGAATTACAATAAAACTGTAAGGAAAAAGAAAACACCCGATTTTCTATATTTTTATGGTCCCCAGAACTAATGATGTTATGCTAGATGTGAAAGTAAAGCAATCCTATTACCCCAGTATAGCTTCAGTTCTAGTACACAACTGCCAAGAATGAATCAAAGGGGGTAAAGAAGCCGTCCTTCCCTAGGTTCTGTTAGGCGCTCCACTGGCTGCTTTCTCACTAAAACAAAGGACCTTCCGCTCACTCCGTGACCACTTCTCTCTCAATATACAAGTCATAAATACACCGAAAGTTTCCAATACCGAATGGACCTTCTAAGAAATCTCTATTTAACCAATGTAATAGGGTCATTTAAATTTGCCACAGAATAATTTTTAAAAGCAATGGTACATTTCCCAGTCCAGGTTTCCTATATACACATACTAAATTATCATATTTGAGGTGTAGAATTTCTTAGAATGCATTACATGCAAAGTAACTATTAATCATAAGCTTGAAACAACTGCTGCATTAAAATCAAGCAACATCCAACACTCCAGCAGCCACAAGTTGCCGGGACAGCCAGTCCAACCCTTCGTAGAGCCCCATACCACTTCGAGCGTCACAGCCCTGAATATACCAGCTCCTTCCACAGCATAGTTTATGGAGACTGAGAAGTTCAGTGATTTCTTCTACTGAAAGTGCACCAGCAACATCCTAAAAGATGCACAAAGTATGGTTTTTATCAATCCAGGGATCATTTTTCTAATTCTTATTAATTATATAGAAAACTACTGATAACACTGTATATATTAAGGAGCAAATAATGAAATCAATCATAGTTATGATAGGGGGAGGGGGAGCACCCTCTCAGAAGCAAAGGGGAGGGGGCAACAGGAAGGGAGACAACATTTGGAATGTAGATTAATAAAATTTGAAAAAAAAAAGTTACAAAATAAAGTATTAACTTTGTCATTCTATTCCTAGAAGGCCTTTATGATATGATCAGATCTATTAATCTAGGTTTTCTTCATCCTTTACTTGAATTTAACAAATTTAGTTTGATGCTCCCTAAGAATAGCCATGCTACTCTTCTCTTCCTGTTAATATTATTCCTTCATATAAACCCAAAGATATCTATAAGTTCAGTCCTATCATAATTTAGACTCCAATCATATGACCCAATCCCCCACTGTAAACTATTCAAGGGATCAAAACCAAGGCTATGCATATGTTACATGGGAACACTACAACTGAACTACAGCTACAGCCTTTCATATTTTTGAGATGAGTTCTTGTTACATAGCTCAAGCTAGCTTTGAGATTGCTATACATGCCAGGCCAGCCTAAACTCTTGATCTACCTAAATCCATTTTTACATCCTTTAAGATACAATTTAATTTAGAATAGCTCTCTCCTTATGTCTCACCACTCTGTTAGTATTATGGAAGTTATATCCTAATTTATCTATTTTAGAATATAACAAGTACACATACACAAACAAGAATGCATTTACTTGATTTGTGTATGTGTTTATTCTCTAGTATGTCCAAAGTAACATTTTTCATAGCAGAAATTTTGCAAATATCTATCAAATTGATTCTTTGAAATCTTCTCAAATGACTTATGACATGGAATATACAAAACTACTAAAGTAATAAGTGTTATGATATAAAATTCATTACCTGTTTGTTAGCAAAAATCAGGAGTAAGGCATCTCGGAGTTCTTTTTCCGTTAACAACTTTGCAAGTTCACTGTGTGCTTCACTAATTCTGTCTCTATGACTACTGTCAACAACAAATACAACAGCTACAAAAGTACACAGAAATTTTCAAGTTATTTATTAAATTTAAGTAAATTAACCAAGTGCTAATTGCTTTCATCATTCTTGCTAACTTGTATTTACCCTGTCTATCTTCACTTAAAGGCTACCTACTTAACATCAGGACTTAAAACAATAATTAATGAAGAGTTTATATAGCATCACAGGTTTATTTCTCCTACTCTTGAAAAGTTTTATAAAACAATCTATCAAAAAAAAACAAAAAACAAAAACTCTCCCTCCAAGCCCGCCCCCTTGAAAATGTGTTTAAGATCTCCTTTAAGGCTATTCTTTATAAAAACAGAAGTGGGAACTATTTAGGGAGCGGCAGACCACTAGGAGGAAGGAGGAGTGTAATGTATACATATGACTAATGCCACAATGAAACTCACTACAGTGTATGCTAACTTAGAAAGTTAAAAACAACAAATCTGCTGATTATAAGTCAGTATAGTGCTATTAGGCAAGCAGTCTAAATGTTGACCTCAGAGTCCACAGGTACTCCACAAACTCAACTTCACGTTACCTTACTGTCAGCAGTCATACCCATAGGAATACTGAAAATAGACTTCAACATTAACAACAGCAAAGAGAAGATAAATACATTTTTTATTCTATAATGCTATCATGAGTAAACTAAAGGTACGTATCCCAGTTCTATTTGTTATTTTTTCAATTCAATTAAAATACATTAATATCATATCTTCCTCTCAAATTCCACCATTATTCATTTAAATAACGGTTTTGCTAATTAAGAGTGCTTACACAATCATCTTAAGAATATTTTTAAGTTTAATAAAGAATGTCATTCTTGACTCTTACCTTGTGTGTTGAGGTAATAATGTTTCCACAATGGTCTTAATTTGTGTTTTCCACCCACATCCCAAATGGTGAATTTTAGATTTTTGTATTCCACAGTTTCCACATTAAAACCTGTTATTTTGTCAAAACATTATTTTATATTGTATTTATGTTTAACAATGAATGATACACTAATCATAAGAAAATCTCTATTCACAATTTTGAGTTAGCAATTGTCTGCTTAAAGCAATAACTACTGAAGCCAAACAAACTCTACTGCTAGTCTTCTGGGATGTCTACCTTTAACAGCTGCTAGCCGTCTACTGTTTCACCAGTCCGTTCATAAACCTGCCTGCTCTGTACTACTGCCCCCTCCTTATTCCTAATACTGTCAGATTCTCTACGCTTCCATTCCTTCTGATTGTCTCATCAACATTCAGTCCTTTTTGCTATGTCACCATGCACCTTTCAGCCCCCACAACCATGATCTCATTTTTCCCCCTCTGAAACAATGATGTCTTAGTGCCAGAAAAGAGTCACCTGAATAGCAGTATCTTGATCAGAGAACCCAGCGAGCTCTAAGCCAGTTGCCTATCAATATTCAAACTTACCAATTGTTGGAATAGGCTGCATAAATTCATCTTGTTTTAACTTGAACAAAATTGTAGTTTTTCCAGCACCATCTAATCCTAATGTGACTACTCGGATTTCCATTTTGGGTCCAATATGAACTCTGTTGTCCTATGGTTTTGAAAAACTTGAAATCAGAATATAACAATACTTATGCTTTTTCTTTTTTCAACCCATGTGTAAACCCAGGCTGGTCTCAACTTGCCATACAGCCCACACTTGCCTCAAACTCATGACTTTAGGTAGTAAGATTATGGTCATAGGCCACCATGCTAGAATTTCCTTTTTAGTTATAAAGTACCTTTATTATTTTCAAGCCTCATATTCCTTCTTCAGCTCAATGTAATCACTGAGCTCTAAACTGAACAGTCACATGAAGATAAATTCTCCCCATGAACAAAACTGTTCTTAAAAAAATTTATAATTATCTTATATAAATTGAAATACATATACCCACTTTATCCAAATCCACAACTGAATCTTAATAACATTTTTATACTGTACTAATACAGTATAATTGTACTAATACACTAATAAAGTGTACTAATACGCTTACATTGGAATGAGCAGTCGCCTATAAGAAATTGCTATGTTAGTAATGCACCTGCTATGTAAGCATGAAAACCTGAGCTCAGATCCCCAGCATGTACAAAAGCTGTATGTGGTAATACATGGTTGTAAGCCCAGGGCTGAGGGGAACCAGGAAGCCAAGACAAGTGGATTCCAAGAGATCCATGTTGAATGACAGACCTTGCCTCAAAAAAATTGTAAGGCACTTGACGCTGACCTCCAGGTGTATGCAAACACATGTATATGTATCTACATGGACATATAAAAATCACACAAAACCTCAAAAAAGGGATAAATCAATTAAAAATAAATGCTGCTGTTAAATTTCCAGAAAAAAATGTGTTAATAATACAATGCTGATGTATGTTTTTCCAGATACATTCCATATTGGATAAGAAGAATAAAAGAAATATACTTTTTGTTGTTTTTATTTCTCTATTAATAGGAACCAAATTCAGGGCCTTAACCTATAACAAAAGACTCACAAACAGTATATCTCAACCTTCCAAATACCCTTTTGAAAAACAATATTTCATAGAGATAATACAACTATTATTTTTCACATTGTATATATTATGGCAAGCTTCTTTCATTTTAATTCATGCTGACCAAACTATTGATAGTTTAGTTATAATTTCTGAGCAATTTAAACAGTCTGTTAAGTTTAGATGTTTACAAAGAATTATAAAATGAAATATGTATATACATTCCTCACTATAAGGCCTGAATATCCTCTGAATAATAAAATGAGGATAAAAAGTAAACATTTATCAGATTATGTTTTAAATTTATGTAAAAATCTGTATAATCGTTTTATTTAATTTTTTTTGTTTTTTTAGTTTTTTCGAGACAGGGTTTCTCTGTATAGATGTAGCTGTCCTGGAACTCACTCTGTAGACCAGGCTGGCCTTAAACTCAGAAATCCACCTGACTCTGCCTCCCAAGTGCTGGGATTAAAGGCGTGTTACACCACTGTACAATCTTCTTAGCGTGTACAATCCTTCTTAGCACATACGTGCTATATGTTGTTTGAAATTATTATTTTGCTTCCTTTTTTAGTACTATTTTCTTCACTTTTATGATAATACATTTTCCTGGCTTTTAATCCCCCTTTTAGAATCTTACTTTCTCTTTAAATGTTAATATTTTTTAGAAAAGTATGAGATGTTCCTTTACATTCTACTTAAGCTATAATGTTCCATAAGCATTACCTTCTATAAATGGGTTCTGAAATGTAGTCTATACTACATCTCAGAAGCAAAATAACGTAGAGACAAAAATCCAATGAGAACCTTAGATATTAGCTGAAAAGCCATAGGACTTAGGCCAGTACAAAACCAAGAAGAGAATTGAGGCTGGGACTAGTGGAAGAGCTTTCTTACAATGGACAAAGCCAACTATGATCCCTAGTATTGTAAACAGAGAGAGATAAGTTGAGGCATTCTTAGGGCCCATCATTGTTCTTTGCCTTACCAAATATAACAATATATAAGCTAGAAAATAAAATTCTAGTAAACTGAATTCAACAACCAATTAAGATGGTTCTATACCATGACCATGGGGTTTATGCCTAGAGATAAAGTTTCAACATCAACTCAGTATCAACAAATGAAATACAGAAATTATGTGATGATACCAACAGAAAAATGTTAAAAATACATTACAATTTTACAATAAATATTTTAAAAGCATATAAAATTCCACAGCTAACACCTTCTAAGGTAAGAAAAAGACAAAGCTCCCTTCTAGCCATTTCTCTTTAACATATTATTACAGGTGTGTTCAACACACCACTGGATTAGAAGTCTAAACTACAATAATTAAGAAGGAAAAGACAGACAAATATCCAAATCAAAAAGAACCACATGAAATTCTCTTCATGTAGTAAACCCTAAAGACACTCCCCCTCAAAATCTGTTAGAAGAAAGGAATTTAGAAAAGTTGTAAGACAGAAGACCAACAGAAAAAGGAGAGTTCCATTTTTATCTATCAATAATGGATAATTCAACAGAATCTAAGAAAGCAATCCATTTATAACAGAATCAAAAGCAATTAACTTAATAATAAACCTAGCTAGAGACATGAAAGACCTGTATACTGAAAACTACAGAACATAAAATAAATAAAACTTGTAAAAAGGCAGAGGAGGCCTTTGCTCAGTGGCTCATTTATTGCTCTTACAGAGGACCAAGGTTCAGTTTCTGGCGT
Source organism: Montemys delectorum (assembly GCA_019843815.1). Taxonomy (NCBI): domain Eukaryota; kingdom Metazoa; phylum Chordata; class Mammalia; order Rodentia; family Muridae; genus Montemys; species Montemys delectorum. Next base: position 16,423 of record JADRCD010140341.1, on the reverse strand, counting down.
CCACATGGAGGCTGACAACAGTCTATCACTGTAGTTCCAGAGAATCTGACATCCCTTTAGGCACATATGTGATTACACACGCATAGCTACAGGCAAAAATACTCATAGCCATTAAAAATCTTTTTTAAAAAACAGAAAATTAAAAGGCATTGCTATAAGAAATTCACAAAGATGTATGTGTGAGGCATCCCATGTTCATCCCGTGTCAGTATAATTTCTACCCAAATCCCAATGACATGGGGTGAAAATATCTATAGTTGTGCAGTATTTGTATAGTGTGTGCCAAGTTTTAGATAGAAAACAGCCTTTTACAAGAAAGGAAAAAAACAAACCCTATAAGCACCTCAAGGAACACAGCTAAGACAATTTTAAAGAGAATAGAGTCAGAGAACTCCCACTTTCTTACATCAAAATATTACAAAGCTACAGAAATGAAAAACAAGGACTGACACAAGCCAAGCAAACCAACTGAGCAGCACCCAAATATACAAATATAGATAGCATCACGTTAGTGAGTCTGAACCAAGAGCTCCAAAGATGAATCGGCAGGGAAAAGGCAGTCTTCAAACCTGTCCTATGAACTGGGGATTGCTTGTAAAGGAATTAACATCACACACAAAAATTAACTCAAAATTATTAAAGGAAAAGACTCCCTGCTATAAAGCTAGAAGGAATACAAAAGAAACACTTACACCTTAAATCTGACAATGACTTCCTGGGCACAATGCCAAAGCACAGGCAACGAAAGCGAGAAAAGATAAGTGAACCTACATCACAGATCATAACAAATAAATTTACCAAATGTAATAAAATATCTAGAAATGAAAAACCAGACAGGGAGATGAACAATAATATGAACTAACTAGTATCCTCAGAGCTCCCAGGGACTAAACCACCAACCAAAGAGTACACATCGGGTGACTCATGGCTCCAGCAGCATATGTATAGCAGAGGATGGCCAAGTCGGTCATCAATGGGAGGAGAGGCCAGGCTGTAAGCAGGAGGGGGTGGGATGGTAAGCAGGGGAGGGGGGGAGGAAACAGGGATTATGTTTTAGTTTTTGTTTTTTTATTTTATTTTATTTTTTTGGAGGGGAACCTGGGAAAGGAGATATTGTAAATAAAGAAAACATCTAAAAAGAAAGAAAGAAAGGAAGGCAGGCAGGCAGGCAGGCAGGCAGGCAGGAAGGAAGGGAGAGAGAAAAACCAGACAGGGAATTGATAAATATCCAGGATACATAAAGAACTCTTAACAACAAAAACTCAACCCAATTAAAAAATGGACCAAAATCTGATAAAACTACTCATGACAAACGGCAAGAAAGCATATGGAAAGAAATATACTGTTAACAAAGAAATGCAAAATACCACCACAATAAGATAAAATCTCATACAAATTAAGATGGCCACTAACCCAAAATGTAGAGAAACAACAGTAAGATTTTGATATGTTAACCGTATGTAAAATATCATGAAAATTCCTGATAACATAAAAATAAGGCTACGGATACAGCTTGTGGCTGAATGCTTGCCTAGCATACACAAAGCTACTGGTTCCATGCCCAGCACTGCATAATCCTAGTGTAGTGACACATGCCTGTAATCCCACAGGATGCTGAGTTGTGAGGATCATCAGTTCAATGTCATCCTTAGCTATATATAAGTTTGAGGTCAGCATGGGCTACCTATGACCCGTTGTCAAAACAAAAACAAAATTAAGAACTTTTAATTGAAGAACTTTACTATATGATCCACTAATTTCATTTTTGGGGTATATCACCATAAGAACTGAAAATGGGAGCTTGAAGATACAGGAGATGGAGAGAGATGGCTCATCTTTTAAGAGGACTTGCTACCTTCCAGAGGACTTCAGTTTAATTCCCTGTGCACATATGACAGCTCACAACTCCCTGTAACTTCACAACTGTCTTCTGGCCTACATGTGCACTTTATACATGTGGAACACAGACATAGATAGAAGCAAAACATCCTTATGCATATTTTTAAGAGAGTTTTAAAGATTAGGAGATATTTGTACAGCCATGAACACAGCAACTCTTAATAACCAATAAACAAAAGCAATGCTAATGTCCAGATGACCAGATAAGTTAAATGTGATGTGTACATACAGAGAAACAGTCACCAGTATAAGAAAAAAATGCAATTCTTGACATACTAGAACATTAACATTCAGGATATTACCTCAATCTTGAAAACAGCCTGCCACAAAAAAGATAGATGCTACAATTGTTCCACATAGATGAGGTGTCTAGGCTATTCAGATTCACAGAGCAGATAGAAAAATGGTGGTTAGCAGAAATCAAACAGGAGATCTTTAAAGTATGTGTTGCAGCTTTGTAAGATAAGTTTCTGCAGCTCTTTTTACAACAATACTTAACAGCACTAAACCATCATTTTAAAAGGAGTAAGGTCAAGGCTAGGGCAATTGCTCAGTATAACTGGTAAGAGTGATTGTATGAGGAACTTGTCCTTAGAACCCACATAAAATCCAGGGTATGGTTGTGTGTGCACCTGTAATCCTAGAGATAGGAAGATAACTGTGGCTTACTGTCCCACAGTCTAGCTCCAGGTTCAGTGAGAGGCCCTATCTACAAGGATCAAACCAAAGAATCATTTAAAAAAAATAAATGTATGCAACACCCTCCTCTGGCTTCTGCACACACTCTCACACCAAACATGAATACATAAATAGATAAGATGGTAAAGCTTTATATTACATGTTTTAGGCATATTAAATTATGGTAATTTTTTATAAAAATAACTTTAATCTAAAAAATTGAAGTCATATCAATTGATATAAAGTCATCTTTAAGATGTACACTTTAGTAAAAGGCATTCCACCTTTAAAAGTAGAGAAAGTATATAAAACAAACATTTGTCTAGTTTTTTAAAGATGATTAACAAAGAAAAACTCTAATAAATGGTTTCTTTTTTATAGTAAACAGACTGAGAAGCATCAGGAATCAGGGACAGAAGTATTCCTAAATGAATTCTGCATTGCAGATTTGACTTTCAACAATGTAAATATTTTGCATAATTATGTAAGAAAATTATTTTTTAATTGTTCCTAAAAACAGGAAACAAAATAGAGTTCATTAATGTTTTTAAATCACTAGAACCCATTATAAAAAGATAACAATACTTCAACCACATATGAACCTTCTTTGGAGTGTCTCTCTCAAAACAAAAACAATTAAAAACTTGATTAGAAACCAGGCATGGTGGTACACACATAACACCAGCCATTGGAGTTAGAGAGAGGAGGTTCAGGCTGCACAGGAAATTCAACGGTAAATGATATTGTCTCAATATTCTTTTACTTTGGAAAAAAATTTGAGAAATTTGAATTATTAGCTAAATACCTGATAGTACCAAAAATGTATTGGATGTGTAAAATTAATATGCTTTGGGTACAATTCCAATTAAACCAGGAAATAAGAACAAAGAGACTTAATTTCATTTGTTTCTTTCCCCACTGATTACAGTTTTTCATGAAATTCTACAATTCATGAATTTCCTACTGTTCTCTTTAAGTTGATTTATATATTTCCTGCTACTCACAATTTGCAGAAGCATAGGTAAAAAGAAAGGATAGTACATCACCTTTGTAAAAGTGACTGGAATACTGGCATCCAGCTGAATATGATCTGCAACTTCTGTAAACTGCTGCTGCTGTTTCTGCAGTGTTTCTAGTAATCTTGTGATTTCTTGCTTTGCCAAGACAACTCTGCAATCATCCTAGAAAACAATGGCATTTCTCATAGTTTTTCTTTTAAAAATTGGGGATTTTTATCAACTTTCAACAAAACACCTTTAACATTACAGTATTAAAACTCAATTTTAGGAGCTTAGCAGTTGGTGAAAAGCTTGCCTCACAAGCATGAGAACTCAAATTCAATTCCCAGAACCTATGTAAAAAGCCAGGTACCCTGGTACTTGTTTACGGTGCTGGGAAAGTGTAAGGTAATTTACACTGGTAAACTGCCATGTGTTGTTTGAGCTCACTGAGAGGCTGGCTCAGAATCGGGGTTGCTTCCTCACTTCAGAGCCAAGTCTGTTTATGTTAAGTGTCTTCCAAGACCCCTGTCTGGGAATGGGGTGGTACCTTAACTCTGTGACAAGTAAGAAAGGGAACAGCAAAAGAAATCAAGAATGAAAATATCCTGTCTTTGTTAGGATCCCTTTGCTGTGATAAAACACCATAACCAAAAGCAACCTGGAGAGGAGGGGTTTATTTCAGCTAATCATTTCACATCACAGTCCAGCACTGATACAGAGCCTACAGAGGAGTACTGTTTACTGGCTTGTTCCCCATAATTTGTTCAGTCTGTTTTGTTATAGCACCCAGGACTACAAGCCTAGGGATGGCATTGCCTACAGTGAGCTACATCACTGTACACCTACATCAATCATCAATCAAAAAAACATATCACAGGGTTGCCCAGAGGCCGATCCAATACTGGGCATTTCCTCAATTGCTATCCCCTCTTCCAAAATCACTTTAGCCTCTGTAAAGTTGACATAAAATGAGCCAGCACACATCATGTCCTTAGGAACAGCTAGAAGGCAAATCATTCCAAACATGTTACTATTGTTTACCTGGGATATAAAAGTGGCTACAGTGAGACAAGTATGAAGTTCAACCACAGGAAGGAAGCTCATCCACGAAGAGAAAGCTCAACTGACAACTCTAGCTGCCTGCCTTAACTTCTACAGTTTATTTCTGCTGAATATTGTGAACACATAACTTGCTGATGTTATCCCTACCTCTGGCTATTTGTTCTTTCACTTGGAATCCTCACCCAAGGAGACACTTTGCTGCCCAAGAGTCTATCAACAGCTCCAGCTGGCCGCCTTCCTGGGGCTTCCCCAGTCAGTTTCTACTAAATGTAAGTCCCAGGTTAGACTGTTACATTTTCACCATTACTTGATTTCTCTGAAAGCATCACCTGCTCTGCCAGAGATTCTAGCTGGCTACCTTAAAGGGGAGTCCTCAGTCAGTGTCTGCTGGATGTTTTGAGCACCCAGATTAATATTTTCCTTGATGTTTATCTGTCTGTCTTTCTATCTATCCATCAATCATCCATCAGCCTATCTATCATCTATCACTATTTATTCTTTTAGTTTGGCTTGATATACACTTAATAAAATCATTTATTCAAAACTGAAGATATGGCTGTTGTAAATCATTCTCCAGACCATGTACAACAAGAGTGAGAAATAGGAGGATCCCTAAGACTCAGGAAGATAATATGAAAAAGGAGGTACATAGCCCTCCCTAGGATGACATTGAGACTGTCCTGTGGTTTATATATGTACATCTGGACATACATACATGCTTTCACAATACAGATGTAGATGCATACATCACACACACACACACATACATGCATACATATATACATACATTCTTTTATTATTTTTTTGATACAGGATCTCATTGTATAGTCCTGGCATATCTGGAATTTGTAGATCAGGCCAGCCTTAAACTCATAGAGATCAACCTAACTATGCTTCTCTAGTGCTATGATAAAGGCATGTACTACCACATAGTGCTAGGATAAAGGCATGTACTACCACACCTAGCTACATAAACTTCCTTTTCAATTTTCAAATTTTTATTTGCATACATCTATTAACAACTTATTTAGAACATTTACCATCAACATGACCAAGAATGAAATGACAAATATTTGAAGTAGGAGAAATGGGAAAAAAAGTTTTGTTTTGTTTTTTTTTAATGTATGAGTGTTTTGCCTGCATTTTTGTCTATGCATCACATGTGTGCAGTGCCCATGGAAATGCAATAAATCTGTAAGAAAGACCCCATGAAGCTAAAACTGAGCTTTATAAAACCTTGGTCTCCTCATCCATGATCTGACAGTCATAGGAATCCCAAGTCAAGAGCAACCCACAGCAAGTTGCTTCCTGCCTTCTGGCTTCCATTTCTTGCTCCCTATTAAAAAATGCCCAAGATGAATCTAGAGGACACATCTAGAATCTAGAATACAGACACTTGCACAATTCTAGCCTCAGTATCAAAAGTAAAATTTACAAAAGTAACACTAGAATTGAAGGACACCATAATCAATGGCATATATATTGTGATAAATCTTGGTCATGAGCTGGATGTACAGGAGAAGGAATCTCAGTGAGGAATAGCTTCCTTTGGTCTGGCCTGTGGGCATGTCTGTGGGGCACTTTCGTGATTGCTAACTGATGTTAGAGGACCCAGCCCGTGTGGGTGGGCCTGAGCTATATAAGGAAAGTAGCTGAGCAAGCCAAGGGAAACCACCCCATTATGTAGCATTCCTCCACAGTGTCTGCTTCAATTCCTGTCTCCACCTTCTTTCCTTGGCTTCCCTCAATGATGGACTATTCCCTGTAAGATATATAAACCCCTTTCCAGCAACAATATTGTTTCTGTCAGCATTTTATCATAGCAATAGAGAACAAGTTAGAACTACATCAATCTCTAAAAGTCAATAATATGACAAGGGCTCAACAAGAAACAAGGCTAATAAATAATGAGCTTGTGGGCTGGCGATACTGTATGAGACTTGTAAGAAAAATTGGTTAAAGTTCTAAACCATACTTTGAAATCAGCATAATTATTAGCAATACATCAGTAAAGATAATATATATTGTAGTTTTTCAATATTTAAATATTGAATATTTAAATAAATTAAATTAATATTTAATTAATATTTAAATGAATGAATTAAAGATCCCAAGATTAAACACTTGAGTTAGACCTTGAAGAAGGAAGATTTCCACTGAAAGAAAGAATACACTGTACATTGAAAGACAGAACATGTGCAAATGGACATGGCATGATTGAAGAATGACATTACAGGGTCCTAGAATCAATAGCTTTGTGACAGGAAAAAGCATATGGACAGGAGTACACTAACATGGTTGATGGAACAATTTGAAATTGGAGACCATGTCCTAAGGTCAATGTTAACACATTCAGAAGAACAGTCACTAATAAAAGAGAAGAATGTATCTCTGATAATTGTGTACTTGACATTAGAAGTACAGCCTAACCTCATTTGAATTACCTACCTGTTGCAAAGTCTTTTCGCAATGGAGACAGGCTGTTGAAACCTGGGACAAGAGAATAGTCATATCCTCTTGTTGCTGCCTAAGCCAAATCAGTTTTTCTCGAACATGGGCATCAACAACACTTAGAGCCATTTCTTCTTGACGACAAAGAGTTTCGTGTAAATCAGAAAAATAAGCTCTGACACATGATCGGGCATTCTCTGCAGTACCTGGGACCTATGAAGACACAAGTAAATTTTAAAACAATTAAAACCTTAAATATTTTATATGTAAAATATTAAAATTTAAATATCATCTACACCCATATACACTTTAATCTCTCCATTAGACCTTTCTGTTTAACTATGAACTTTGAATATTTAACTGTTAATAAATCATATCTGAAGCAAAATGGAATCTAATCTCCAGTTTTTCCAATGTCTAAACCTAATTATCTATATCTCAGTAAATAGTAACTTCATCCAAGTATCCAAGTTATTCAAGTTACAGAGAGAGAGAGAGAGAGAGAGAGAGAGAGAGAGAAAGAGAGAGAGAACAATTTATTCTTCACATCTCTTCCATATTTCATAACTAGTCACCAAATTTTGGTGACTATAAACGATTTCCCGAATCTAGCCATGCTTTATGGCCACCACCTCCAGCAAACTGGTCCTCACAATCAATTGCTCATCTGATGATGGTAAACAGCCTTCTCACTTCTCTTAACTTCCTGACCAATCAAATTACCCACCAAGCAATACTGACAATTAATACTATTCTTTAAACTCTCAAATCCTCTTCTTCACAATTGCTACTCCAGCACTGTAGGACATAAGCATCTCTAAACTAGATGATTTCAATTGTGTCTTAATAGGTCTTTCTGTTTCCATGCCACTTCCTTCCAACTCACTTTCCACATTTAACAGCAACAGTTTTTAATGTAAATGTGATCTTGCTCCTATGTCAATAGTTTCATTGCTCACAATTATTCTAAAGCTGAAGTGCTGAAGTATCCAGCATGACTAATAGGTTCTGCAGTGACTTACTTGGTCTTTAACTCTTCAATTTTTCTTCTTATCAAACCCAGCTCAAAGCTCCAAACACTCTCAACCCACTCTTCTCTCTGACAGAATTCCTTCAAATCTCAGTTTAAATATCCATAAACTACATGATGAGTTATACCACTTATATACTACCAAGTATATTGTATTTCCCTACCCACAACACAAAATAATTATCAAACTTGAAACTCTCTATGCTAGATTATGGACACCATTATATATGCAGTGTCCAGTGTAGTACTAGCACATTGTAACTGTACAATACTTACTAGAAGATGCAAAGATGAGAATGAAAAAGGTTAAGAAGATAAAGAGGGAAGAAAAGAATCCATACATGTTCTGTGTGAGCCATTCCAATGCCATCTTCCACTATTTGTTCTCCTCCTTCAATGTGCTGAACAATCCCAACTAATTTTCTGGAATAATCTGAGATTTCCTCAGTGAAGGTCCGTATGCAGTGAGCCATGTCTAAAATTGATGCTCGGATCTGGTTAGCTTCTGGTTCCAGTACTGAATGCTATAAATACAACAAAATTATAGGAAAGAATTCAGAGTGGTATATAATGATTTACAACAACTACTTAAAACCCTTTCAATATAAATAAACATCAGTCACAGTGGCTTTATAACACATTTCAAACAAGTACAATATAAGAAGACAAAAAATACTAATTTATTTTCATTCTTTTTTAAGAGACCTATGCTACAAAGAAATCAGAAGTTGGAAGTTCATGTACTGCTATACAAGAAACCAAGAGATTGTCCAAATTATATCACAAGAGGTATATTGTTAGAGCAGTACAGTGTATTATAAACACATGCACACAAATATAAGACTTTTTGTCTCCTGCTGGAAATAATCATGAAGCCTCTCTGAAATTATACCATTCAGAAATTAAAATCCTCATTTTTTTCCTGAGACCAACTCATTAATCACTTAACTTTCTTCAAAAGTTAATTTATGTCTTTGAATAAATAAACAGGTCAACAAAAACAAATGAAAGGCTGGCATGCTAACTAGTCATCCAACTGAATTAAGTTCATACCTTGTGACCTTGGTGTTTTCCATATTCCTTGCAGACACAGCACATGAGTGGACTAGTTTGACAACCTTCTTCCAAGCAAACAAACTCAATGGCATGCACCTGGTGCTGACAGCACATGGTTTTCTCATGAGGTTTATCAGCTAGAGGCACACGCCTATGCTTTGCCAATGTCTTTGTAGAATGAGTAACTTGAGAACACTCTGAGCACAAGTGAGTCGCACACACAGTGCAATATACAGATGCAACATGAGCTTCATCTTCATCACAGCGAATGATGCTCTAGTAAATAAAAAATTAATGCCTTAAAACTGAATCCACTCATTAAAAAATGGCAAATTTTGAACTTCAAACCCCCACAATCTTTTCTACTTAACTTACCAGGCTCATATATGATAATAAAAAAAAGGAAGTTTGTTAAGTCAATCATTCCAAATAGAAACAAAGAACTACGGGATTGAACGAAGAAAACCAAAGTAAGCAAAGCAAAATGGTCTTCAAAATATGTGGCTTCTAGAGTCAAATGGAGTTCTGGAAACTTTAATCCATGATGCAACAACACATTACAAAACAGAAGCAAGGCACTGAAACCTTTTTTTTGATTAATCAATGAATCAGCGGGATACAGTTTAGCTAACTGGTCACTGGAGTCCTTTAACCAACCAAAGTTCAACTTCTTTAATTAACTAAAGTATGCTTAAGCCCTATATTAGTTTGGTTTGTTGGACCCAGAACATGCATTCAGTATATATCTATGGCCTCGCACAGATTTTATTTAATAATGAAAATATACCGCTAAGTATATAGGCCATGTACTACCTATTCATCTAAAAACTTATTTTTTCAGCAAAGTAAGAAGCTATTTCTGAGACTAATTATTAACACAGGATATGATTTGGAGGCAAAAATAAATTTATTGTCATGAATAGCCTTTTTACCCCCCAGTGCTAAGTTCAATCAGAACATTATAAATGCCAAACAGGCTGCCATTGAACTACATACAAAAACATTTCATAGATTCCCAATGCAAAGATCTCTTCCATCAAATTTTCAGAAGTAGTAGAAGCACAGAAACACTATTCTTTGAGACAGACTTAAATTCCCATTGCTTTAGTTACTTGCTATGAATATGCATAAAAAGGAAACCAGCACTATGCTGTGTAAGTAACCTGATACTAAGGTATGGAATTAGCTATGAAAATTCTGAAAATACAAGATACTATACTCTGACTTAAGATGTGAAGTTCTGATCTCAATAGATTTTGAGATACAAATTATGTATTTTTTCCCAAATATGTACAAGTACATTCTAATAGTTCCACAGGCAAATAGATTACAATCACAACTAAAAACTACAGGTTTAGAAAAGTAATAAACCCTTTACATCAGTCGCTAAATATTATTTTTAATTTTCTTTTTTTCTTTTCTTTTTTTTTTTTTTTTTTTTT
>JADRCD010140336.1:0-13924 GCA_019843815.1 Montemys delectorum | reverse complement strand
CAATAAATGTTCATCAAATGTGAATGTTTCTCTGTTAGTATCCTATGTTCTCTAGAAGGAGACCAAGTAACACTAACCAGTGTGGAAGGTAACATGACTCAATAAATGTTCATTAGATGCTTCCAGGTGACACTGGATGGTCTGGGTGTTTAGGACATGTAAAAGGCAGGCAGGAATGTTGCTCTTCTGGCACTTAGTCTGGTGGAGAAACACCAGGAATGACAGGCAACATTTATGGTACACATACAGCACCAGACGTTGAAACAAATGCTGTTTTCGTAAGAACCCCAGAGTAACTGACTTCATTCATTCCACCTCCCAGAAGGGAACCTAACCTCAAAGAGGTTCTACCTGCCTGTCTTCACACATGTGATCTAACACTAAGGCCAACTCAGGCCAACCCCAGAGACTGTTGCTTCAACCAGAGTACAAAGGTGCTTTGTATGCAACCTGGAGTTTTCAGCACGTGTCGTGTTATTCAGAGCAATTTTACTGTTTAGCCTGTGTTCCTCAGCACACTTGTGACCTGACGTAGCAGAGGGTAGACATCTCCCGTAGGAGCTAAAACTGGAAGAGTGAAACGAAAGGCTGGCATGTAGCTCTGGAATGGGACACAGAATCTACACTTTGTCTTTAAAACTTGTTTCACTTTACATAGTAAACACTGAATTTTGGAAAAGGGGAGGGGGTATTGCATGATCTTTTCTGGGGTAGCCATGAACAAATGTCTCCTCACCCCAGATAGGGAACCAGCAACAGACTATAGGAATTATTCTAACCAAGTCCAGTTTGATGGGCCAGTGAATTTATTGGGCTTACTTACAGGAGCATACATGGCTCAAAGAAGAGGAATTGCTTCCAGGCCGGAAAGGATCCCCCTCCAAAGACAATTCTAAAGAGTCCCACTGGACTAAGAATGATAATTTCCCTATAGCTGCAGTTAAACACCTAGATTCAGGAGGCTAATGCCTCCTGAGCCCACAAGTAGCTGGAACAGGATCACAAACAACTGGAGGAAAGTATAGGAAGAATGTTTGGAATCCCAGGTGAGGGTCTAGTGATCCTCCCCACACCTTCCCATTAAGGGAATGTCAACACAGCCAGCATTGTGGGTGTCTCAAAGGTAGTCACAACTGCTTGAATTTAGAAAGTGATGGCTGCTGTGCTCAGAGGACAGCATAGGGTGAGTGATCTTAAACAATTCTCTGTGTCCTCGTACAATCAAGATGGTGGCTAACATGAGGCTGCACAGCACCCCAGGGACTGGCATGTGATGGTGACTCCAAACACATCGATTTCGCTTTGTGTTGGGTTTTTGTCCTTTCACATCCTATGTGGACAGACACTCAGAGTATCTGCATTCAGCTCCCCCAAGTTTCTAAAGTCAAGTTGCTGTCAGTCATCAAAACAGCTCTGTGTGGTCGGTCCACATGGGTCCCTAATGGGCATGCAGGTCCTAAACCTATGCATTGCTCCAGTCTCTCCCACTCCTTAGAGATTCTGTCCAAAAGCTCTAGAAACCAAACCATAGCCAGAAGCTATCCCATCCATAGAGCCACATCCAGTCGGGGTTAACATACATACACGGGACTCTACTGCTTGTCACCCACCTCTCACACCCTTTCTGCTCTCCCAGGGTTCTCTGGGACCCTACTACGCCACCTGGTGAACCATGCTGTGATACTTTCAGACAAAGCTGTCTCTAGATGGTACCATTTAATAAAAGGTACTTTAAGCGGTGCTCTGAGAATGATTAAGGGTATAAAATTGCAGGCCTTTGAGGACACTTGTAAGGATGTATAACTGTCTCATCATGACCCTGTGGAGGATGCATGTGTCTGAGCTGTTTCATTAAATTCTGCTTATTTTTAAAGTAACAATAAAATTCCTCACCATACATGAAATCTTGAATAATCTGGTTAAACTTAAGGTCTCACTACACCTTTTTTCTATTGTCCATGAGAAATGAGGTCCTTCCAAAAATAGCTGCTAGCCAGAAAAACCTTGATATTAATTTTCTAAAGAAAAGATTCATGGTTTTGGTTAAATTGCCTTTCCCTTCCTTGAATCACAGAAGCAGACAGAGAAGCAAGCAGTAGGGGGTTGGGGGGAGAGGCCGTGGTTGGGGGGTAGGAGTAGGAGGCTCCCCTCCCTTCACTGCTTGTGCTCATGGTTTACATTTTCTTCCCATCTTTACTCATTTATTCAACCAGCAAATATACCTTCAAACCTACCACTCATTCAGTCCTGTATTAAACCTAAACAATAGCCCTTGCCCTAGAGAAGCTCACAGTAGGACAGACAGACAACAAAGTAGATACATTACAAGCATTCCCCTGGGCTTCAGAGTGTGGGCATAGCCAGGTATGGGTAGAGAGAAAAAAACCACTCTTCTCTGGGAGTGTCTTTGACCTAACTTTTATAGGACATGTAAGCATGTGTTCAGTCAAAACTATGGAGAAAGGAAGAGGAAATTATGCTAGAGACAGGAGACACACTATGTGGCTTGTTAGCTATGGAGCCAATGAGAGGAGGCAGCCCAGCCATGTTACAGGGCCAGGGTACTGTCACAACAGTTTTGAGGTTGAATAAGCTTGTAAGTGGTAACCTATGGTCAACTGTTTTGCCCCACTGTGACGAGATCAAGAGTTTCTTTAATAACATCTACCATGTGCCCAAGCTTGCCAAGTACCTGCCCTGGGGCTGAACCCCTGAGAAGCTGAGGGGAGCCTGACCTTAGAGTTCATAGCTGAAGTGCTCCTCTGTCTAGAGAAAGCATGGCCAGTGTTCCAAAGCTGAGTCCCTCACTGACAAGTTGTGTGTCTGCCCTGGTGGTTAAAGAACACAGAAGAGACAAGCAAATGCTGGACGCCTTTTTAGAGGTAAATAACAGAGGGGATTTGAATGTACTAGCCTACTTTCCCATGTGAGGCTCAAATGAGGGAAAGAGTTTGGGGCTGATTTGAATAGCAGCTTGTGCTCCCCAGAGCTTTGTGCTGTGCTAAGCAAAGTGGCTGATTGTTGCCTCGTGGTTTTTTTTTTTTTTTTCAGAAACAGCTGTCTGTCTCCTTTTAGAGCTCTATTCTAGGGGGATTGCAAGAACCTCGGGAGAGTTTAACTCTTAAACACTCAGCTCAGTTCATGTGAACTGGAGATGTATGAAGAATTGATATCGCTGAACCTGTCTGCCTGCCTGAATGCATACATGGATTGTCTATTTGTCTGTCTGCCTGTCTGTTGGCCTGCCTGCTTGTCTGTCTATCTGCCTATCTGCCTAGCTATAGGCTGCCTGCCCATTGCCCTGTAGGGCTATAGAACTGTCTGTGTGTCTTGGCGTGCTGATGGTTGAGACAGATTCTAAAAGCTGTGTCCTGTGGATCCACACGGAAGTTCCATGGGTGTTGCTCCCTAATGTCCATGTTCTCCGCACCATGATGTGCCTGAGCAGTAATGATTCAGCAATTATATCAAGTAGGGACAGGGTAGGTAGGGCCTCTGCCTGGGCTGCTTTCCTGTTGTCTGTATATTAATATAAATCTAGAAGCCATACTGGGCTGCTCTGGTTAGATTTATTGTCTATACCCAGTTGAGACCTGCACCTTCTCAATGGGTGATTATTTATTAATGTTTAATTAAATAATGATTAATTATTAAATGCTAGGTGCTTCTGGCATATTTAGAAGTCATGCATGTTTAGTTAATGGCGTCTGGTCTTCTGCTATCAGCAGCTCAAGTTACAAGAGTAACACAGAGCTGCTGGCTTCATGAGCTTCCCTTTCACAGAATGTGACAGTTGAACGGGGGAGACTGACACCTGAGGTTCCTGGCACTGTTCAGTGCCTCAGTTTTTCAGAATCTTGGAGATCTAAGATCTGTGGTGGCCTGTGACCATGATATCACTGGGATAAGCTGCCAGAATACCCCCATTTTCTCCTATGTCATCAATCCTTTCTCTAGTTGGGGAGGGGAGTATCCTTACTTACCATCACCCATCTTTACCTAAGTCCACACATCTCATTTAACAAAGTCAACAATTCGTCCAACTGTCGGTGGTTCTTCTAGATTAGCAATGGACTGCTTCATCCCAGTGTGTGGGTCGGGTTTCTCTAGAGGGGAAGAACCAATAGAATTAATAGGGAGTTATTAGGTTGGCTTACACAACATGGCCTAGGTAGTCTAATAATAGCTGTCTTCACACCAGAGACACTGAGGATCTGGTACCCACTCACTCCACAAGGCTAGCTGCCCAGCAGATGGGATCTGGTATCAAAGATATGGAGGATTCTTCGAGAGCCATTCCTCTCTGGTCCACATGTGAAGGCCAATGAAGCTACATTCTGATGTCATAGTGATTGTAACAGCAGTACATGGCAGTACGGACATCAGAGTAGATGAACTTGTGACATCTTAGAGATGACTCTAGATCCTGTCCATTTGACAATTAGCATTAAGCATCACATCAAGAGACAGAAGAAGGCTTTCTGCAGGTAGATACCACATCTTAACAGAGTTTCTGGACTCTCTTCCACTTATTTTTTCTGATATCTCAGTGCCAAAAGTTTCCACAATACTGACACTATCAAAGGTTTGTTACTGACTCTCTCCATGTTGGAGATTTGCCTGAGGAGGACTCCTGACAGATATGTCAGGGACTTGTTAGATATCCACATGTTGTCTGTCACGGCCTTAGGTTTAGTTTTTATTTTGCTGCTAGAATTACAAAAAATAAAGGAATAAAACATTTATTTATTCCAATGATCGGTATAATAGATACATATTCCCACTGTTACAATACAGTAAATACAATAGTTTGAACTATCTTACAGATTGCAAAGACTAAAGTTATTGAAAACAAAACAGTGAAATGATCTTATGCGTTAAATATCATGCCCCCTCCCCTTTGATTACTAAGAAAATGAATTTCAAGTGGGGCAATGCTCCTGAGAATACAGGGCTTGTTATAGGCACAGCCAGACCTACAGCCTACACTCCTTACCACCACAATGACCTGGACTATCTTGCGGACAGAGAGCTCCCAGGTACTTACAGTGGTCACTTTGAAGGTCCTAGAGCATCTTGAGTCAGATGATATCTGACCCCAGGACAGACTGGGAAGCACGTTCAGGAGCATCACCTCTTCCAGAATATGACTCACTTAAGAAAAAGGCTTTGTTTTTTTTCATAATTAAATTTTTCGATGTTTAAGATATTTTTCTTCGGTGAAGCACAAGTTTCTGTTCGTGGTCCCTGATCAATTTAGACAGTTGGAACACCAATGGCACTGTTCACTGCTTTCTGGGCAGCCTTTTTCACTTGGTGGGAAAAAACATTGCAAAATATAAAATAAATAAAAAAAGGAAAGGAAACTTTGAACCTTATGTACCAAGCAAATGCCAGGTCTAGCAAACAGTGCTAGTCCTAGATTACTTGATTTAAAACAACAAAAAATACAAAAAAAAATAGTAAAATATAAAAACAAATTAATGTTTTATAGACCCTGGGAAAAGAATTTTCAGCAAAGTACAAAAATTTAAAGCATTCCTTTCTTTAATTTTGTAATTCTTTACTGTGGAATAGCTCGGGACGTCAGTTCTGTTTTAAGGAGCAGAACTGACGACTGAGCAAGGAAACGTAATTTGGATTATAAAATTCTTGCTTTAATAAAAATTCCTTAAACAGTAAAAAAAAAAAAAAAAAAAGAAAAAAGAAAAAGAAAAAGGCTTTATATCCATACACAGCATACTCATCCCTACCTTAAGGTGCCACTTTATAAACATAAAGCATTGTTTGTGGTAATAAATCAAAGGGACAGCATGTTTTATTTGGGCAAATTTTGATAGCATTAAGAAAGCATGAGTAAAGGACAGAACTACATGTCTATGATATAGATCCCAGCATCACGATGTTTCTGGGTTTAAATGGAAAACCAAGAAGAAGGTGCTAGTGTTCTCATGTTATGATGCTTGACCTCATCTGTCCTGAGGTCCATTTGGATCAGGGATTTTTGATGGCCACCTATTCCCAAATCACCAGGCCACCAACACTGCCTGGCCATGTTGTTGAACCTGCTTCTAATCCCCTCAGGTCCCACCCAGGCTTCTCTTCTGCCTTTTAATTATGTATCCCCCAAATTGACATTGCCACAAGGTTTTCCTGTCCCTCAAAGTAATGATGAAGCTAAGCGCAGCCACAATTCAGGTTCTCTACCTTAGCATCAATACCAAAAGGTCAAAAGCCTCCCCACCCAGACTCCTCACCCCAGTAGAGGGGATGATTGAAGCCCAGTGCTTCCTCTGCTCACATCAAGCAACATAACCAATTTTATACCTGGAATTAAAACAGCAACAAGGGATCATCTTGTCAATCAACACAGTAATGCATTTGTGGGCCCTTGGAGCTTGCAAAGCCCACATTATCAGCTTGTACACTTACTTCATGGTCCACAATCTATTATGAGACAAGTCTACAGGATACACAGGTGTATGATAGCCCCAAGATCACGGAGGAGCAGATTGCTCCTCCAAGCAGATTGCTGATAGGGACGTCCCTCAAGACACAAGAGGAGAGCCAGTTAATCAGTCAGTTCTGATATCTTATGGCTGCTGAGATTTTAAAGTGAGCAGAGCTACGGAAGCCTGGCCTCTGGACATGGCATGGCTGTTGCACACATGAACTCACAGCTGGGGTGTTTACCTGCACACCTCCAAGCCAGTTGGGAAGCCCAGTGTAGAGGATAGAGGAGATTCTGGTGCCCTCCCCCTAGCTGGGGAGCTAAGGATAATTGATGGACGCGGAGGCAGGAGCCACTTTTCTTTGCATGGAGGTGGCCACAGGTATGCTGCCCATGTTCCAGTGGATGACCCCACCCACATGAGCATATGAGAAGGACTTACTAGGTTTGATTGTAAAAGTAAAAATGACTCATGAAGTTGGGAGGCTCTGCTTCAACCAATATGATAAAGAGGTACAAGAAGACTCAATGCCAAACACACACACACACACACACACACACATACACACAAGTGCAAGCATGTATATGTATGCAAACATACATGTCTCAGTATGCATATATGCATACACCACACATACACAAACACACACGCACATACACACACACTGACCAAGTGCATGACATTTTATCTATCTCTACTTCTGTCTAATTTTCCCCCTCAAGAAAGTCACCTTTTAGTTTCAGAATTAAGTAGAATGGGCTCATTTGCTTTACTTTCCCTTAGAAACAGAAGATCTGAGTTAAAGTGATGACACTGGATGATTTCATCTCTGAGGTAAATGAGTTCATCTTATGGGTTCCTATTTTCCAGATCTGAGGTCAGAGACGTTGTAGATTATCTGAGTTTTGAACTGGACTACAGTGACCACTGCTTATGGCCATGTGCTAAGCTGGGATACAGGGGCTGAGAGTAATTTTGGGTTCTGTGCACAGTGCCTTTCTCGGGGACTCTTGGTGAGGTGCTGCAGTATGCTATAGTCTGTTATTTCCCTCTCTCCCCTTCTCCATTTATCTACCTTACCATATATTTGGTCCTACTGACACTATAGAAAGATAAGTCTCTGGCTCAATAAACTCACATTGAGCATTTGAGGTCCTGGGTAAAACGGGAGCTATTCCCTCATGGAACCAGCCAAATCTCTGAGTGTTGGTAAGGTAGGATTTAATGAGGACTGTAGACGGTCACTAAGCTAAAAGAGTCTCCCGTTCTCCAGGCCAGCCCTGTGACTCCTCATGGACATCAGACCCTGGCTTTAGACTGTTCTCTCTAGATTAGGAACATTTAAGGAGCACAGCATCTTACAGCTCAGCTGCATCTTGTATTTTTAGTACTGGCCTTGCATCTGCCCTGACATTGCCCTTTCGTGTTCCTTCACCACGCCCATCGGCCCTGGGAATGCAGGCATTTCTGCAGGCAGGCCAGTCACAGGCTAGCTAGCACTGTGCCACGAGGCAGTTGCAGGAACTGTGAACATTCCCAGGAACTCAGTTTCAGTATTCTTTTCAGCATGCAGGGACACCACATTTGACCTTCATCTCCAGTGACTAGGAAGGAGGGAACTTGCTGCCTAATGCTCAGATGGCAGCTGGCTGGACTGCACTGGGGCTGTCAGCCACTGAGGGCTGAGGCAGCATTCTGCTTTGTCTGCTCCCTCCCCGCTCAGACTCTTCCCCCCACCCCAAAACCTGACGCTGCCATGCTGGTGAGTTTTAAGCGAATGAGTTCCTGGTGTTTATACTTCTGGTTTGACATAAAAGTCATGATCACAAATTAGAGACAGTAGATTAATCGATTTCTCTTACTCCAAATCCAAATATTCCACTTTTCCTCTTTCACATTTAAAAGGAAATTATTGAGTTGGCGAGGTAGCTTGAAGCCACCTAAATAATTAATAGAGTCACCATAATCGTGCTTTTCTGGAGCCTTATGGGCTGAGCTGAGTCTCGAGGACCAACCTGGTGAAAAGAGAGAAGCAACCCCCAAATGCTGCTCTCTGACCTCACATCGATGTTGTATGCCAGATAGATATGCATGCATATACATGTGTGTATGTGTGTATATGTACACACACACATAATATATATACCCATATAAGTGTATATATACATACACACAGACACACATATATATCAGTATAGCCCAATTACAGACCTTCATAAAATCTACTAATTTCTATCTTTGTTATAGAATCATGCCTGGAGCCTTCAGTAATCCTGTCCTCTACTCGTGTCTTTTCTAGAATGCTACATAAAAGAATCCCAGTGGCCACCTATAGCCTCCTCCCTGTGGCTTATTCCAATGAGCATAATAGACTTGCGTTCATTCATGCTGAGTGACCAGTTTCTGCTTTTCCTACTGAGTAGCGCCCTATGACAGTGGCCTATCCTTCCTTGCATTTGGGTAGGTTCAACTTTTAGTACTATAAATAATCTTCTATAGTCATCCGTGTTTACACTTTCGTGGAACTGTGAGTTTCACTCTCCTGAATAAAAGGCCCAGGTATAATTGTTGAGTCATTCGGTAAGTGTATGCTTGGTTCTGTAAGAACCTGCTTTACAATGCTATTTTTATATTCCTGCCCGACTCTGGGTCTCTCATCCAACCTGCTAAACTAGATGGCCTTTGTGCCTGCTTGCCTCTGTCAGCATTGCTGGAACCGAAGCTGCTCACCACTAAGCCCTGTTTCTTGAGTGGCTACTAGAGATCTGAACTCAGTGCCTCAAGTTTTTGCACCAGGCACTTTACCCACCGAGGCCTATCTCCAGCTCCTTGTCTTGGCTTTAATTCACATTTCCCACGTGGCTGATGATTTGATTGTACATTTTGTGATAATTCCTCGTCACAGATGAAAAGGCTTGCACGGTTTAAAAACCAAATTGTTCACATTCTTACTTTTGGAAGTTTCGACTTTCCCATACTCTGGATATGAGTTTTTACAAATGCTTTCTTTCCCTCATTCAGAGCTTCAGTTTCCTTCTTACATGAACTGTAAATTATGAATGCCGGCATCGTTCTAAGAACTCTGCCTAATACTTGTGGTTTTCCCTAAGAGTTTCAACCCATTGTCTATTCCAGTCACTCGTGTCTTGGAGGAGGAGGCAAGATTGCTGTTCTTCATTTGCCTGGAATTGTTTCAATACCTTTGTTGAAAGAAAAACATCCTCTCTTCGCTGAGTTTTCTTTGTATTTTATAAAAAGAAATCAGTTGGTCATTGTTATGAAATGCCCCAGACAGGGCCTCTCCTTAATCCGTGGGTTAGTTCATAGCTGACTGGGCTTTCAGAATGGGCTTAGTTGAAGCAAGTGCATGCCTCCAATCGTGCCTTTGGAGGGCAGATCTTGTCTGAACCCTTCCCTCTCAGTCTTTGCCTCCTGAATGGCGAGCTAAGCACCTCTCCCACCACAGGCTCCTCTACACCTTTCCTGGAGAACCTCAGCCTTGACGGTGGCCAGTAGCAGTGCAGCCAGGCACTGTGAGTCACCATACTAAGCCTTGCTTCTTTTTAATCGCTTTGCTAGGGAACACTGGCACAGATCCAAAAAACTGCCTAACCTGGCTCTCGTTATGTAGATAAGGTTCTGAACCTTTTATCTGTGTGTCTATTCCTCACTAATACCACACAGATTTGATCCCTCGACCCTCATAGTAAGACTTAAAACAGAAGTAACCTGTCTCTGGCTTTATTATCTGTTTCAAAAATGCTTCAGATCTTTTTTGGCTTTCTATATAATATTCAGAGATGGGTTGTCTGTATTCAAAACATTCTGCCAGAATTCTTATGGTGACTGTAAAAGCCTACATATCAATTTGGGAATAATCAACATGTTTATTATATTAAGTATCAGTTTATGAATGTTTTTATTTTGTTTCTCAGTGTTTCCTGGTTTCCATCATATAAATAGGTATATATTGTTTTTAACATTATTTTTAGCAACTGAGTGGTTAAAGGACTTTTTTTCCAGTCTTTTACAAATAGATGTGTTGGCTTTAACTCTATTATGGTCAGAAAACACACTTTGTATTATTTCAGGTGTTTTCAAACTTGTTAAATATTGCTTTGGTCCAAAAGACAGTCCATCATGATGTATTTGCCACATTGTGCTTAGAAAGGATAATTTCCTGTGCAGCAGCTGGGCAGGTTGCTGTGCTAGTACCAGCCAGACCAAGTTGGTGTGTGGCATTGCTTAGGATTTCTGCATCTTTACTGACTTCGTACCTACAGTTTCTTTAGGTTGTTGATAGGGAAATAGGGAATTTCCAACTATAATTAGAATTGCATCTGTTTCTTTTTATTATACTTATCTTGTGTGTATATAACTGCACCCATGCTTGGGTGTATGTGTGTGGAGGATGTCAGCTCTCTCCTTCCCCAATGTGGAACCCAGAAAGCAAGCTCAAGTCCTCAACCATGACAACCAGCATCTATCTGTACCACTGAGCCATCATCTCAGTAGCCCTGGATGTGTCTATAACATGTCTAAGTTATATCAGGGTTTTGTCTTATGTGTTTTGAAAGTTGTTTAGGTCATACACGTTGAGATCTATTACTAGTTTTTACTGAATTGACTTTTATCATGAAATGAACCTTTTCTTAGCCCTGATAACTGATCCTCTCACACATTAATGTAGCTACCCCAGTGCTCTCTCAATTAGGGTTTGCATGACAAGGCACTTACATACTTACTTAGCTTTTACTACCTGCACCATTTTGTGTGAAGTTTTCTTTTTTCTTTTCTTATTATATTTAATTTTTAGATGTGAGGTGTGTGTGTGTGTGTGTGTGTGTGTGTGTGCATGTTTGCATGTGTGTGAGTACACACGTATATTTGTGCATGTATATTTATATGTATAAATGTGTATATGTATGTGTGTGTAATTGTGTGTGTGTGTGTGTGTGTGTGTGTGTGTGTGTGTGTGCAACACGAGGTCAGCTGACAATTTGAGGGAGCCATTTCTCTCCTTCCAATCATGAGAGTTGAACTCTGGTTTGGTGACAGAAAGCTTTACCCATTGAGTATCTCTCCAGCCTTTAAAGTAAGTGTCTTGTAGAAGCCATACAATTGATTCCTTTGTTTTTCAAATCCATCCTATATGTTTTCTTTGATGTCCTTAGATCATTTGTACTTACTGTTATTATGAAATTATTTTCTACCTTTTTATTACTTATTTCCCCACTTCCAATTCCTTTGTTTACCATTCCAGGAACATGTTGAGCATTTGAACATTTTTGGGTTTACTGGTTTACTTTATTTTCTTTTTCAAGACAAGTCCTTACTGTATGTTCCCAGCTGACCTTACATTTATGGTCTTCTTGCCTCTGCCTCTCCAAGACCTGGGAATACAGATGTATATCTCTTACTGCCTGTCTTCTATTTAAATACTTTCAATACTTAACTTCAGTATACATGATCTGTGCTTTAAAGTTATTTTACTTATTATTGTTGGTACTGCTGCTGCTGGTGGTGGTATGTGTGTGTGACACATGTGTGCCACAACATACATGTGGAGGTCAGAGGACAAACTTCAGAAATCAGTTCTTGACTTCCACCATAAGTCCCGGGGCTTGGACTTGGGTCATCAGGCTTGTCTGGCAAACATGTTACCTGCTGAGTTATCTTTCTGACCTCTAAAGTGTTTTTTGCCATCTCTAACTATATCATGTTAATGGATGTTCTGGGTAGTAATATATAGTGCACATATAATTAATAACATGTGTGGAATTTGAAAATCTTGTCATTATACGTATTGTTTTAACTATATGTATTGTGTTATAATTTTTTTCTATATTACACCTGTACAAATTGAAAACATCACATATAGTGTTATTTTTTTGAAACATAAATATTTAAAGAGCTCGTGAGGAGAATGCTGCCCTTTAGTTGTGCTTCTTTTTTTTAAAAGGTTTATTTATTATATGTAAGTACACTGTAGCTGTCTTCATTACGGGTGGTTTTGAGACACCATGTAGTTGCTGGGATTTGAACCCATGACCTTCTGAAGAGCAGTTGGTGCTCTTCCCTGCTGAGCCATCTCACCAGCCCTAGTTGTGCTTCTTATTACCATGATATAACATATCAAGAGCAACGTGGGGAGAAAAGAGTGTACTTCATCCTAACACTGCTAAGTAACTGTTCATCACTTGGGGAAGTCAGGGAAGACCTCAGAAAAACTAAGGCCGAGGTCAAAGGGGAGCTCCGCTTAGGGAAGTCAGGGAGGGCCTCAGAGAAGCTGAAGCCAAGGCCAAAGGGGAGCTCCGCTTAGGGAAGTCAGGGAGGACCTCAGAGAAACTAAGGCTGAGGCCAAAGGGGAGCTCTGCTTACTGGCTTGCCCAGCGCGCTGTCTTATAGTACCTAAGACCACCAACGCATGGATAGCAGTACCCACAAGGAGCTGGGACCACCCACATCAGTTGTCAATTAAGAAAACATCCCATAGGCTTGCTCACAAGGCAATCTTGCAGCAGCATTTTTTCAACTGAGGTTTCCTCCTACCAAATGACACTAGCTGTGTCAAGTGAACATAGAACTAACCAGTTGGGCTTCCCCTCTTGTTTTAGATCAGGTCTACATTAATGCAATCTTGCTGTTTCTTGTAGTTGAAAATGTTTTCCTTCCACACCATTCTTGAAGGCACTATTTTTACTGAGGGTAGAATTCTGAGTCAATTGGTTTGTTTGTTGGTTCCTTTCTTGCATTTCCATGTCTCTTCTCTAGTAAACACTGGATCTGCGGTGCATCAAGCTGGCTTTTACAGATCAGAGTCCACAGTCCCATTCTTCTTTGCCTTCTTATAATAAGAGGTCATGTCATACAACAGACATTCTGATATCCATTAGCACCTCTACTGCACCTATGTTTCACTATAGAGAGCCTTTTCTAGAAAATACAGTGAGTGACTTAGAACTGGTGCTCAGCTGGTAGAGTTCCTTTATAAGCCCTGGGTTCAGTCCCCAGCACCACATAAAACCAATGTGCTGGCATACATCTACCCAGATCTGTAGAAGCAGACACAGGAGGGTCAGTAGTTTAGGTCTTCTTTGACTATATGGTAAGTGCAAGGCCAGCCTGGGCTACATGAGGTACTATCTCTAAAAGAAAGATAGAAAGAAGAAGGAAAGAAAGATGGAGAAAGAAAGGAAGGTAGATTAAGGTGAGCAAAAAGAAAGGAAAGAACTGTTCATTTCGGATTACGTTAGATCTTGTGTCAGTGTAGCTCACAGTCCACAGCCTCTTACTAATGTCAGTAATCATTCTCTCACCTCAGGTAACTAAGAAGGTTCTCTCTGTCTTTCTTGGTCTCTCTGTCTCAGCCTCTCTCTGTCTCTCTGTCTCTGTCTCTGTCTCTGTCTCTGTCTCTGTCTCTCTCTCTCTCTCTCTCTCTCTCTCTCTCTCTCTCTCTCTCTCTCTCTCTC
>JADRCD010140333.1:0-16658 GCA_019843815.1 Montemys delectorum | reverse complement strand
AGAGAGAGAGAGAGAGAGAGAGAGAGAGAGAGAGAGAGAGAGAGGGAATAATTTTATATTATTTTATGGCATTTGTAAAGACAAGATCTTATTAATTGCTCAGGCTGGGCTTGAGCTTGCTTCTGGATTACTAGGATTGCAAATACCACCACCCAGCCTGGCATAACCTCTTACAGGACTCAACAGTTTAGTCTCTACACCTCCTTGTCAATGCAAATGCATTTGTTTCATTTTTAAAGTTGGTTTCATTGTATGTATTTAGTCCTTGGCAGGAGATGTCTTCGTGTGCACCCAGTTGTCAGAGGACAGCTTGCAAGAGTCTGCTCTCTTTCACCATATGGAGCCTCATGCTTGGTGCAGGTGACTTTAGCCACTGAGTCAGCTGTCTGACCTCTTTGGTCTTAGCCCTTTTTGTTTGTTTGTTTGTTTGTTTGTATGTTTGTTTTGAGACAGTCTCTAGCCAGGCAGTGGTGGCGCACGCCTTTAATCCCAGCACTTGGGAGGCAGAGGCAGGTGGATTTCTGAGTTCGAGGCCAGCCTGGTCTACAGAGTGAGTTCAAGGACAGCCAAGGCTACACAGAGAAACCCTGTCTCGAAAAAAAAAACAAAAAGCAAAGAGACAGTCTCTATTTGGCCTTAGTTGTCCTGGAACTCACTATGTAGACCAGGCTAGCCTCCAGCTTACAGAGATCTATCTGCCTCTGCCTCCCTAGTGCTGGGATTAAAAGGTTTGCACCGCCATGCTGGGCACCATTGGCTTTATTTTGACGCCTCCGGATTTTGTATGAACAACTTATGTGCCTTATTAACTAACCCTTTCTTGTTAGATACTTGAGTTGTTCCCAGTTTTCAGTGCTATGGACAGAATTTGGAGAAACATCTTTGGAGTTCAGTCTCTAGTCACATCTTTGGTTGTTTCCTTAGGCAAGAAGTCTCAGCTAGGGGCAGTTCTGCTTGGGACTAGGGAATCCCAGCACTGGGTATGCAAGGCAAGTGGATGCTGATCTTGAAGCCAACCTGTTTTGAGGCAGAGCAAGACCCAGTCTTAATTTATTTTTTCAAAATATCTTAGCAGTAAAATTTGGGCTTCCACAATTTTAGGGCTTCAGAATGTATGGCCAAATGCCCCCTCATGAGGTCTACAGGCCTTCCTTCCAGCAGCCAGGCATGACAGTTGCTCCCAACTGCCTTCATTGGGCATTTTTAATTGATTGGAAGGAAGAGGCATTTAATGACTTTAAAAAACAAAACAAAACAAAAAAACAGAAATAGTAAGAAAGCCCAACAAGGGTATGCTGTTGCCAAGAATACCAGTGTGGCACAGTTCAGAATGATCTGTCAGGCTCCCCGATTTCCGAGCCAAGCAGGTCTCTGTAGCTGACCTTTTGTCAGTGACTTATTTTATGGATATTTATTAAGTCCTTGAACGTGCTTTGCTTTAGGCTACCATGGACAGGGAACACACTCCCTAGAGCTAAGTATGGGCCTGATCTTCAAGGCGCTTCCAAGGAGGAGGTCGGAAGGTAAACAATGTAATTATACATATGCACAAAGTGTCACAGTTCCACACCTGACACATCCCACAGACTATCAAAGCACTGAGTCAACTGGGACTCAGGGAGACCAAAAAAAGACTTCCTTGAACAATCTATGCTTTAGGCATGATGTTGAATGATGTTTGGGATGATCAAAGAAACACAAACTGGGAAAGGCATTCTGACTGTCCCAAAAACCAGACATCCTTCAGATTGTTTCAGTGCTGGGGCAGAGTGGCACGTGGTTATGTTGAGGAGGCACACAGGGCCCAACACTCTTTTGAATTTTTGTCCTTAAGGGCCCAGGGAGCAAGAGAGTGTGGGTCACGTAGGCAACACAGGGGCAACACGGAGATTGCAGACCCAGAAGCTGAAAGTGCCATGAATTCCCACTGGTTGGGATGCTGGCGCTACCTTACCATAGGCAGCAAGAAGCAAGGAATGTTGGGAAACTGAAAGCAAATATCTGTAGCTCTCTACCCACGGGAGGGGTGAATTCTCCAATAGAAGCCTGTCTAACCTACTCAGGGTTAGGGTTGTGGGCCTGAATAGGCACAGGACCGGGAGATGCTTTGTGACTTTCCAATGATCCTGACCATTTGACCCTGCCATATTTGTGGCCACTGGAAGGCCAGCAGCTTCCCTTATCTTTACTCTGTTTCTCCCTCACTTAGCTAAGCCCTATGTGTGTTTGAGGCTCAGAGGCCTCTGAGAACTTGGAACATCTGAAAGAAAGATGACTCCCTAAAAAGGGGTTCCGAACAAGCATTGCCCCAACAGTCAAGCCTCAGCTCCCTGTCCCAGAGAAGGTCTCTGAAGGGTACCCCTGGAACTTCTGCATCTCCAGACTCCAGTTATCATGGGAGGGAATACCCTCCATAGGACACACACCTCTCCGCTTTCCCTTTTCCCTACTGAGCCTTCCCAAACACCACAGGCCTTAGGGTTTAGCCCAGTTTCCTTTGTGATAACTGGGCAGCTACTGATTGCAAAACAGATCGCTCTTTCTTAACTCGGTTTAGGAAACAGTTCAGTTGGAATTAGAGGTGTTGGGGTCCAGGAGTTGCCTCACAAACCACACAAATGCTAATCTGAGACACGGATAGTTTGTTGAGTCTTTGCACTGGGATTGACCCATCTGGGCCTCGGGTCTGACTCAGGAACTGGCTGCAGTGCCCAGCTAGAATCCTATAGAGCGTCTAAGACTGAGATCCACAAACATCTGTACTAAATTATTTCACCGATCAGGATTTAGGAACTGAGGATTTCCTTAGGAACATGTCTTTGCTGTACACTTATCCTTCTCCCATTGGTTGCAATATTCAACAGTGGCAGGGGACTTGTCTTGCCTAACACTTATGTCTTAATTTGCCAACCAGAATATTAGTTACCCGCACATATGTCTCCTTCTGCCAAGTAGGATGTCAATTCCCACGGAGGTCTTGGGAACTTAAACTTTTATTTGACCCCTACTCCATATGGAAGTCTTATTCCAAATAGCTTTTTATATTGGTGCAGATGTCTCTCTCTTATGTTGGGGTCCATCCCAGGGGCAGCTTATAACAGCAAGAATTATAAAAGCTTATACATAAGAGTGCTGCTTCGAGGTTGTTTGGGGTCCAAGCTTACTGTGGCTAACTCTATGAAGCTGTTCTAACTGACTTCTATCGTGATCGGTTTCCAAGAACACAGAATATAACAGAATACACAATCAACTTAGACATGAGAAGATTTCTTAGTAATAGCAGTAACAACATATGAGAAAATTTTCCTTATAACAGTAGTAACAGCACAAAATGGCAGGCTTGGATAGGTAACAGTGATCTAGGCCTTAACAAGATCCGTGTGTGTGTGTGTGTGTGTGTGTGTGTGTGTGTGTGTGTGTGTAAAGAAGTGTCTCTAGCTATGGAAACTGGAGACCAGTCATTGACATTGGAGGTGCAAACACATCAAGATTGATCTTGCCTTGATTTTCTTCAAAACCTTCTTTCAGTGAAGGTTTAAAATTACACCAGGGGCTGAGATGTAGCTCATTTGGTAGAGTGCTTGCCTAAAAGGCAAGAGACCAAGGATCAGTCCCCAACACAGCATAAATGTCGTGTAATGCACCTATAATGCCAGCACTTAGAAGACAGAGAACAGGAACTCAAGATCATTCTTAACTACATAGCAGGTTTCAGGCCAGCCTGGGATATAAGAAACCCTAGGTCAAAAAAAAAAAAAATTACAGACAAGATTACACTTCCCCTCACACAGGGTTATGGTGACACTCCCAGCTCTGATCCCTTTCCTTCTCTTTAAGCATAAACACTTTGGTCAGCTTGTATTTGTCTCTCCAAACCATTTGCCTTATATTCACTCCTTTGTGGACCTGTGAGGAATATTTTTTATGCTGATGTTGCTCTCTGCATACTGCTCAGGAACAGGCTTCTTTCACTCAACATTTCGGCTGGGAATGTAGCTCAGCGGTGGAGCATTTGCCTGAACAAAGCCCTGGGCTCATTCTTCATCATTAAGGACAGTATTTCTAGCAGATCTGTCTTATGCTACTTTAAACAAAAAATTCACTTAGCATGCACAAGATCTGCACAAGCTCAAGCCAGATAAAATCCCAGCATGGGGATGGATACCGGGAGGTTAGCACAAGTCCAGCCTCTAGCTGCTGTTGGCAGCTGATAGCTGCAGGGACACAGGGAGTGTAGTGGGTAGTTTTGGCTACATCACTCTGTGTTCCCAGCTGGTTGCAGGCGCACACCTGCCCAGGAGTTATCTTGGATCCGCAAATGAGAGACATACACACATTAGCTCATTTTAAAACTGCTTTACTGGTTCTGTGGCTGGGCTCTTCTAACCCTTCTGTGGCTAGCATGCCCTTTCCTTTACGCCTAGATCAACACCTCTAAATCTGCCCTCAATTTAGTTGCCCGGTTACCTTTAGTGAAGCCCGTTGGCCTTGCTGCCCAAGACACTTTCAGGTTGCCCTTCCATGGTCCATGGTCCTTTTCCACCTACATTTTGGAAGATCTCTCCTACAACTCTGAGTCTGTTGTCTCTCTCCCCAAAGTATCTCAAGTCTCCTCCTGCTGCCCTCTCCTCTCTCCTAGCCTGCGGGAACCTGGAAATTCTGCCTCTTTCCTTCCACCTAGCCATTAGCCACTGGCACCTTTATTGATAGATCAAAAACCAATTGGGTCAAGGACCCTCGTCATCAGTAAACACAGATTCCCAATTAAATCAAAGCATCAGAACTACATCTCTACAGGGGAGTCAGTTTTCATTAAGGGTGTGGCTCCTGGTAGGTAGAACATGCTCGGTGCATGGCCCCACACCCAGGAGTATGTAAGTGGTACAAAATGAACTCAAGACTATCAAAGAGAGAGATGAACACAAAGTCGGGTGGTTAACGAAAGGAACTATGGAGCTTAGAGGAGTTAAGAGAAGGGTACATATATATGATCAAACTACAGTATATGAATGTCTCAAAGAATTAATTAACGTGTTTTAAAAACATGTCACTTTTCAAATTGTTCTGTAAGGGCTGAGCCCTGGCTCAGGGGTAGGACATTTGCCTTGTGCATATGAATTCACAGTTTTGCCAAAAGTCCTTTGACTTATCGCATATACATTTGAACTACTACTACATTTTTCATCATTGGGCTTTATGTGATTAATTTTTCTCTTAATACAAGCTGACATTTTCCCATTATTGAAAATAATGAAGTAGGGGGTCTCTTTGGATACACCCACACCTATTCTCTGTTGTAAATAAGCCACACATTTAGCATTGGCATTTCTTTTTCTGGAGACTGCACTGGGCCCCTCACACATGCTAGGCAAGCACCCAACCACGGAGCCTTGGTTTTGTGTATTTTAGTTTTTTTATGAGGAGGAGATATTCCATTGCACATCCCTTGCCTCTAAGGTGCTATTCTGAATTTTCATTCCATAGATATTTCCAAACTGGTCTCCAATTTGTTTTGTTTTGTTTTGTTTTGTTTTTGCAGGAATGAAATGGGATCACATGGGATCGCGTGATACTGGCTCAGTTTCATTCTTTGAATTAATAGTGAGACTAGGCATATTTTTATTTTCATTGCAACCCACTGTCAGTTTTCTGCCTGGTTTTGTCCATTTTTCTCTTGAATTGGCACTCTTTTTTATTGATTTTTTAAAAGTTGCTTGTGTCCTGTATAAAGTCTAACCCTTCCATTCTCCTTTATGGTGTGAACATTTTCTTCATAATCTCTTTTCATTTGTTTTCCACACCAGCTGTCAGATTTGACAATCTTCTCTTTCAGACCTTGGTTTTTGTCTCTGTACCCTTTAAGGTAATAAATGAATGTTCTTGTGTATGCTTATAAAACCTTGGACTTTTTTAAATATTTAGATTTTTAGTTCATCTTAATTTTTTTTTGTGCATGTAAGCAGGAAGATATCATAAGGATTTCTTTTCAAATAAACTACCAATTGCCTCAAAACTTTGTTTTCTTTGTTTGAGACAGTACCTCATTCTGTGACCCGTGGCTGACCTGAAGCTCACTCTGCAGACCAGGCTGAACTTGAACTCATAGAGATCCATCTGCCTCTGGCTCCTAAGTGCTGGAATTAAAAACATGCGCCACCTCACCTATCACCTCCTATTAATACTGATGTCATTTCTCTGCTGACTTGTGATACTACTTTCGTCACTTAACCATAAACTAAGTATTTCTAGAGGTTTCAACCCATTGGTCTATTAGTTCATTTACCTGTCCTGTGTTAGTATGCCACCATTGCAATCACTGTAGTTGTCTAATGTT
Source organism: Montemys delectorum (assembly GCA_019843815.1). Classification (NCBI taxonomy): domain Eukaryota; kingdom Metazoa; phylum Chordata; class Mammalia; order Rodentia; family Muridae; genus Montemys; species Montemys delectorum. Next base: position 10,324 of record JADRCD010140333.1, on the reverse strand, counting down.
AAGGATGGAGATTGGGGTAGGGGGAGTGTTATTGCTGCTGCTGCTGCTGCTGCTGCTATTTGTCTAATCTGTCTCTCTGGAATGGAGCAGTGGGCTGACCTTTCCCATATACACACCCTACTCTGAGGTTTTTTTGAACATGATCCCCACCGGTTTGTCTTCTTCTAAGTCTGTTGTTTCCAGCCAGAGGAGCCCGTTTCTTGCTTTCAAGTAGGACTTGGTAATGTGTCTGCCCCTGGGCTGTGTTTTCCTCAGGTCTATGGACTTGGTAGCGGGGCAGGGAAGGTACTGCGTGGCCAGCCCGCTCTCTTGAAATGATGCCTTCTCTCTTCTATTTCCTGTAATCACTTTCTAGGGTGCTTCTCCTCCACCAGCCTACCCTGCCACACAGCCCAGGGACTCGGGAAGGATTCAAGAGGCACTCAGTGCTGATTAGTTTTGGTCTCAGCTGCCCTTCAAGGTGAGCTTCTGGGTACTGAAGTCATGAATCCAAAGCCATCAACGTGACCCATGCCCTCTAAGGAGTCTTTGGCCCAGGCAGAGCCCAGCATCAATTTTGTGAAAATAGACTTTATTATAGTAAAATGTCTTTTTAAACAAATGTCCCCACCATCCCACACCCCTGGAGACCAGGGTAGGGGTGAAGGTTCAATCAAACATCTCGCACCACAGCGGGAAAAAAAAACATGCAAAGAGACTCGCCCAGACAAGGGGTGAAGGATGGGATGGTTAGAGTGAAGGGAGACACCTCTACCCACTCGGAACAGGGAATGTATGAAAATAGCTGCATAAATCCGTTCTTCCCCTCAGCCCCTGGACCCAACAGGGACTGGAAGAAAATGATGCAAGAGAGAAGTTGAATCCAATGAGCAAAATAAGGCAAACCCAACTCCTGCTTTCTGCCCCCTGGTCCCCTGGGTTTGGGGGGATGGGATCACACAGAGGCCAGGTGGCCTGGGCAGGGAGGGGTGGAGCACTATGGGGCGGGGTAAGGCCCGCTTTGGCATGGCCTTTCTCCTCCCCTGGCCTGTGGGGTGAAGCAGATGGTGGAGCTGGACTGAGGCACCGAGTATGTACATATATACATGGCTTTGCCCCCCGCCCCAGGGGACAGTCCAGTGCAAATGATCCTTCGGGGGAGGGAAGACAGAGGGAAGATAGCCCAAGTCATCGTTAGAGTGGGCCCTGTCTCCACTCAGGGCCTATCCTTGGAGCAGGGAAGGCCAAGAAGGGACCTACAGAGCATGGTAGAAAATCAGGGATAGATTAGGACAGACTGGGAATCCAGAGGCATGGGTCCAGTCCTGATCTACAGTGCTTGGTGCTTGATTACTTACTCTGGGGATCAGTTCCCTCCTAGAAGAGCTCATCCAGAGGACTCCTCTCTAAGAATGCATGTAACCCCACCCTCACCAGGTCCCCCGGGTCCCTCTGAGTGCCAGTTTGCTCCAAGAACAGGAGTTGGGTTTCCCTGTGCAGCCACTGAGTTGATCTGGAGCTTCCAGGGCCACTTCTGCCTGTAGGGCACATGGCAGCCTCAGTCTTTCCTGGAGCCCAGCCTTCTGAGGAGCTCCTTTGCTTTGGCGAGGAGACCCTGCTTCTTCTCAGCTATGCCCTGCGACTCCCCCAGTTTGTTCCTGGAGGAACTTCCAGAGCTGAGGGCACAGTGCCAGCCTGAGGGCACTGGAGGCCCTTGTATAGTGATCCTAGGGTCCTGAAATGTAAGAAAGAAGGGTAAGGCCAGGACCAGCTCCTCCCACTGTGCCTTTGCTCCTATGTTCTTCTGTTACAGACCTTGCTGTTGCTGCAAACACACACACACAGATACACACAAACCCATACATAGATACACAGAGACACATTATACATATAGATACACACACTCAGACATACAGATACATATACACATACAGATACACACAGAGATACATACACTCACAAGACACACTCACAACACACACATACAGATACACTCACACATATACACACATACAGATAAGCATATGCAGATACACTCACAAGACACATACACATACAGATAGACACACACAGAGATATACAAGAGACACAACACACTTATAAGACACACTCACAAGACACACACTCACAAGACACACACACAGATACACACCCTCACACATACACACACATACAGACAGACACACAAGACACACACAAATGCAGATACACACATATAGACACACTCACAAGACACACACATATACAGATACACACATAGAGACAGACACACTCACAAGACATACACATGCATACAAATAGACACACACATACAGATATACACAGAGTCTAGTCATGATAGCACAGGTCTTTGATCCCACGGTACAGAAGACAGGGGCTGGCAGATCTGTGAGTTCAAGGCCAGTGTGGTCTACTTAAGGAAACCTTGTCTAAACAACAGATACACACAGAGAAACACATACTCACAAGACACATTCACAAGGCACATACAGATACACATACACACACATACACACACACACACACACATACACACACACACACACACACACACACACACAGCATGGAGGTGAAGGGAGATGATAATGAGAACCTGCTTAAGGTAGAAAGTCCTGTGGGACAGAGTTTGAGCTCTGCTTTGTCACTGGTAGCTCTGGGTGTGCCCTTTCCCTTCCCGGGGCCTCACTGTAGGTGCCAAGCTGACCCACCTTCTCACATACCATCTATCTCTCTGCCCAGGAAGGAAGAGCAAGAACAAAGACACATAAAGGTAAGAACACCCTCACAGGCAAAAAGACAGGTGCATCTCCATTAAGCCAGTAGGCCCAGTGCTCCAAGGGGTCTTCGGAGAACCAAGCCAAGGAGAGATAGTGAGGCTCTGCCCTGAATGGCCCCTGAGGGGGCTCTCAGACAGCCCGTCCTGAGCACCTTCTTGATAATCCTCCTCCCTGCTCAATCCATAATGCTGAGACTCCTCCTGACTCAGGCCCACCAGGCAGTGGAATGCTCTTTGGTGACCTAAGGTAGGAAATCAGGCCAACCCGGTAATCACCAGGAAGCTATTCCCAAATGAACATCACCTGAACCTGGCTTCAGCCTTATCAACTCTTGACAAACTGCGTTTTCTCTTTTCTCTCTCTCTAGCCCCCACTGCTGCTAAGAGTTTGACAAGCTCCTGGCCAAAACCAACCATAGAGCCCAGATTAGAGCTGAGGGACTGGATACACAACCGAAGCTATCGCTGCTGCTGCCACCGTCATGGGTGACTTGGCAGAGGAAACAAAAGGACATACAGAGTGAGTCTGTCCAGTCCTAAGGGTCAGCTGACTTACAGCCAAGGCTCATGGACACTCCTGACCTTTTTCCTGAGAGGGAGAGGGAGCTGGGGAAACAAAAGAAGGGTTTACTGAACCCCAAAGAAGAATAGCATGAGGATGCCATTAGATTTCATCTATTCAAGCTCTTCCTTTTATCCTCTAAGCAGAGAAACTTAGGAGACAAGAATAAAAGCAGGTGTCTGATAGTCTAATAGTTTGAATCACAGAGGACCAGGGTAGGAAGACTATTAGACTATTATTACTGGTGACATGACTGTGTCACTTCCCTGTCACCAATAATAATCGCAATACTATAATACCACAACCATATAGTATCATAATACCACTGAGTCATAACATGACTATCACATGATGTTCTATAAGCTGCATGACAGAACATGAGGAGTCAGCTAAGGTGTAGTGTCATATGCTAGGATGACATACCACCCCGCGACAACTAGCTGGCACTGCCCAGGGTAAAAGCAAGGCAGGGAGAGTGGAGGTCCCATACCCACACATGGCTCGTGGCAAGATCTCCCTCCCCTACTCATCAGCTCCATTTGAGACGAAGTCTAGTGAGGCGAGGTGGGGAATGGAGGTTACATGAGTGAGACATGGAAGCCAGTCCCCCACTTACATGTTGCTCTCTCTACAAATATCTAGCTCCATCTAGCACTGGACTCTTCTCCTCCTCGTTCTCTGAGAACAGGGAACAAAGAGAGGAGATGGGTTACCGACAGGCTTGCACGCTCTCCGTCAGTCACCGTGTGGCTCAGGTACCTGGTGGCTCCAGCTTGACACAGCCTTTGCGTTTGTAGCCACTGTGTGGGGTTTCTGGTTGAAGCTTGGCCTCGTCACACCTTCCTGCTCTCTGAGTCTTGACACTTAGATATATTCCACCCATCCCAAGGAGACCCATGCAAAGAGAACCCAAGAAGTCGGACCCCGCAGGGCAACTGGCTTCAAATGGTAACTTGGAGGCACCCGGACCTAGCAAGGTAGGAGCATCCTGAATAACTGGCTAGTGGCAAGGGGTCCTTCCTTGCATCAGCTCCTGGGTATCATCAGTTGGGTCAGATGGCCTGAGAAGCAGGGTCCCTGCCATCACTGATCTGCAGACAGGGGCACATAGGAGGAAAGGGTGGCCAAGTGAAGCCCTCCTCTGCTGGGGCACTGAGTGCTCTTCAGTATGGTGGACTCAGAGACTCTCTGCCATACTATCCCTGCCCCAGCACACCAGCATGATAGAGACAACATGCTGATTTGGTAGTCCAGCTCCTCACTGACCTGACTCTCAGCTTGACACATCCCAGAGTCTAGGCCGCCTGCCTCAGGCCCGGGGCCTTCCAGGAAGTTGGATGGAACCAAGCCCCTTTGTCCATTCAGCTCCCCCTGTGGAGGAGATGCTGATGAGACTGAGAAGTCCCTAATCCCGTCCCCTTGACCCTGAGACTCTGGGGAACAGCCTGAGGCTAGCGTCACCACTAAGGGAAGTAATCCAGCTCATTCCTCTGGCCTTCTGACAGTCAGGCTTGCCCCTAGGCCTGCCCAGCCGGTGAGCCAGAGTACAGCACACCTTCCTTCCCCCATGAGGATCTTACATAGTAGAAACCATCATCGTCCATATTCCCAAACACGGTAATGACATCCCCAGCTCTGAAGGGCAGCTCTGCCTGTGAAGAGAGCAAGGGGCAGATGTCAGACCCTGGGAAGGCTGGGGCAACACCACATCCCATTACCAGGGATCATCCGAGGGCCCTCACCTCCACATCCATATTGGGGGAGTTCTCCCGAGGGTTGTAGTCAAATGCAGCCACCATAGGTCGGGAAGTTTTCAGGGCAGCAGACTGGATTGGCTTAGGAGGACCTTATGGAGAGAGTGAAGACACTCCTGAACTCTTCCATACACCATTTTCTACACTCAAGTCCCCCCCCCCCCCCCCACACCCACACACCCTCCCCCCCCTTTTTTTTTTTTCCGAGACAGGGTTTCTCTGTGTAGCCCTGGCTGTCCTGGAACTCACTCTGTAGACCAGGCTGGCCTGGAACTCAGAAATCCACCTGCCTCTGCCTCCCAAGTGCTGGGATTAAAGGCGTGCGCCACCACTGCCCCGGCTCCTGTCAGCACTCTTAAAGAGTGCAGCCTCCATATCCCACCTCTTCCCAGACATCTTTGCCCAAAGATGGCTCCTTACCTGGACAGAGCTGTGTCGGACCTTCCAGCTCCACTGTGGAGAGAATGTGCCTCTGAGTCCTGCCTGCCTTTCCCTCTTTGTCCCAGGCTGGGGTGGTACGGGACAGACAGAGTACTCACCCTCCCATGAAGGACACAGGAGGATCGATACTCAGAACATCCACACGGGCCTTGGGTTCAGCACTGAACTGAGACCCAGAGCCAGTAAGCAACATGCTTCGGGGTGCACAGAGGCACAACCAAGACACCCCCACTAGAGGAGGGAGATGTGGGTGGGAGTCCGCTTTAATCCCTTCAACTATTCAAAATCCTGCAGGTGTCTCTTCAAAGGGTCACACAGCGCTGCCACACCCCAACCCACATGAAGGGTCACAGGCACCATAGCATGTCCAGGTCTTACCTTTCTTGGACCGGCGAGGCTTGGGGGGAGGCCCAGGTGTGTGTGCTGAGGAGTACACAGAGGGACCGTTTCCTGATTGAGGAAGGCAGACAGAGGTAAGAGAGAAACTGAGGCAGGAGTCGGGGAAGAGGTCAGACTAGAGGCCTCTCCCAAGGCTCCCGAGTCTTTGTTGACTTGTTTTGCAATGCTGTGAATCCAATGCAGGACCTTGCACACTAGGCAAGAGCTCTAAGGCATGCTCCCGTCCCTGAGCCCTCTGAGCAAGTTTCTTCCCTCCATTTTATTTTATTTGCATTTCTTTCCTTCTTTCTTTCTTTCTTTCTTTCTTTCTTTCTTTCTTTCTTTTTTTTAAATAACTGGTGATCTTTTTTCTTCCCCCTTCCCTTTTCCCTCTTGTTTCAGGTCCTTCTTGCTCTGGGCCCCACTCGCTCTGGCCCCCACTTGCTTCCAGCCCATAGGGTTTTTTTATTTGTTTGTTTGTTGAACTCATGATCTCTAGAAGAGCAGTCAGTGCTCTTATCCTCTGAGCCATCTCATCAGCCCCCTTATTTGCTCTTCATACTCGAGTTTGCTTAAGGACCTGCACCTCATATGCGCAATAAGAGCTAACCTCACTCTCAGGACCTAAATTCTACCTTTGTAATCTCTTCAACAGGAAATACCCTGGGGCCAGCTGCAGAAAGGTGAGGGACAGGGGAAGGCATGCCAGGCTTCAGTGGCTCCACTAAACTCAGGACAAACGAGGCCCTTTGGACCCTCACAGACACATGAACCTCTCAGGATGGGACCGGGTTAAAACCAAGGGTGGGTGGTAATGGGTGAGGGACGGCAGCAGGTCATACCCGAGGACTCAGTGAGAACATGTGGGGGCAAGAAACCCCGCTGCAGTAGCTGTTGTCTCCCTGCTGGACTGTCCACAACCACCTCAGCCACCATGTTGCAGGGGATGTAGCCTGTGCGGCCCCCACTCTCGCCCCGGTAGAAACCATCAGGGTCTTTGTCTCCAAACACCTGGAAGCAAAGGCCAGGGTTGTCTCGATACTAGTTCTGCCCTCTCCGTGCACCCCAGCCCTGATGCCTGGTCGCACCCCATGTAGAACTGCAGAAGAATGCTCTCTTCTGCAGACCAGAGCAGAGGAAAGAGGGCGAGCGGCTAAGACACAGGACTAAGAGGAACTTGAGAATTTTACTCTTCTGTACCCTCCCCCAGCTGCTGTCTACACAGGCCTTTACCTCAAAGCACCCCAGACTGGATCTCTCCAGCCCCAGAGCATGACAGTCTTCCATCAATACTTGGGGGAATAATAAAAATGCTAATATTAACCAGCAGGCAGTCCCACTGTGCTGACCCTATGGCCCATTGAAGTGCTGTGTGTACCTTGAATCATTCACTCCCCTGGCAACTCTGGGAAGTCACAAGGACCATTCCCATTCTACCAGAGAGGAAACTGGGGCCCAGAGAGATTCTATAACCTACTCAAAACTTCACGGGTAGAAGCCGAAGCAGAAGCAGAAGCAGGGCCCAACCAAAACCAACCATTGCAAAGCTATGCTCTCTGAGCCCCCCCTCAACCCTATGCGAGAGGAAGTTCGGAGAAGATTCTGGCTAGAGACTGGAGCTCTGGCCCCATGGGGGTGAGTTAGTCACCTTGAGGAGCTGGCCCTCCCTGAAGGGCAGTTCCTCTTCTCCAGCATCAGGGTTCGGTGACATTGATACAGGGTCATAGTCAAAGAGAGCCACAAAGACCCTCACAGGTAGGTCCTGATGAGGTGGTGCTTCTTGAGGGCTTCTTGGAGGGGCTGTGGAGAGGGTTAAGGACACAACAGTGACTTAGTGAGCTCCACCCAAGGAAGGGAAATACTCCCTTAGATCCACCCTGGCCACAGTTAGGCGCTCACCCAGCTCAGTGGTACCAGCCCTAGGCACCCGGGCCCCTCTCCTCTGGGGTCCTCTCCTCCCAGAGTTGTCCTGCCCTCTGGACTCCCCAGTTTCTGTTGCCTGGAAAGAGAGGGCAACAGAGGGCAGAGGTGACATTCTATCCCCTGTGGTGGCCCATGCTCCCCGGCTCTGGCCCCCGGCAGCAGCTTAAGCAACACAGCAGAACAGGAGCACAGAATTCCTCTCCAGGGGCCTGGCCCAGACTCCCTGAGGCACCAGACACCCCCCGCAGTGGGAGGAAAGGCGGAGGTACCCGGCTCCCCAATGGATGAGTGCAGTAGAGGGGCCTGAGGTGGCCAAGGAGAGTGTGAGAGGACAGTCTCCCGTCAGCATCAGGGCTGGTGACTCTCTCTGAACATGGCATCACAGTCAAGTGTTCTGAAGACACAACTAGCTACTCAGAGGAAAGGGCCACTCTGCCCGAGGTGGCGTGTGGCGGACAGCAGTGATAACAGAATAGTGTGCGTCCCGGTTCCGTTCAGCAGAAGCAGAAAGCAGTGGAATGTAGGTGGGAGGAGACAGGTGAGGCAGCCCGGAGGCCCCGCCCCAGCTCTGCTGATGGAGGTGGCAGCGTGGAATGGGAGTGGCTGGTGGGCAGCAAGCAGAGCCACCAGGCAGCAGCAGGCAGGGGGCCGCCCAAAGCGGGGAGTGGGCACAGACCCGGGAGGGTGGCTCCTTGGTTCTGCCAATCGCACTGCGGCCTCTCCGCTCTGGATCCCCTTTCTCCCAGGCTGGGAGGCGCAGGTAGGCGTTGGGGCCTGAATTGACCTTCGGAGGTCCCCTGGGCCTTCCTACCGCCGCTGTGCTCCAGGCCTCCCCATCTGTGGGGTAGCAGGAGCTGTTGATGCTGACACCCCCGCTGCCCGCCTCCTGCTCATCCTCAGAATCATACTCAATGCTGATCTCCAAACACTTTGGAGAGAGGCAGCTGACCAAGCTGGATTCTGGAGCAGGGCCACGGGGACACCTCCGGGAAAGCCCCGGCCGCCCTCTCCCACAGGGCTCCTGTCCAACCCTGGTGCCCTCAATCACAGGGAGGCTGCCCCTCTCCCGTGGAAGGACGGGCCGTGCAGAGGTCTGGGGCCCGCCATTGCCAAGAAGGCGGCTGCAATGTTCTCGGGGGTCCTGAGGTCGCTTGCGGTTTGGGAGTTTCTCAGGGGAGCCACCTCCTCTCCTCCTGCTGTTTCCACCAAGGACTCCTAGCACATCCTCCAGGTGCTCCCTGGCCCCGGAGAGCTCAGGAGACAAGGGACACAAGCCAGGTCCCTGGGGCTGACTGCTATCACAGTCCGGCCCTAGCAATGCAAGTTCAGGCTGGCTAGGATCTTGAGAAGAGCTGCTGGGCTCTGGTTTCTCCAGCCCTTCCTCCTCATCCTCCTCTTCTTCCTCCTCGGGGATGCTGAACAGCTTCTTGCTGCAGAGCCGCTGGAGAGGCAACTCCAGTATCTGCTCCAAAATCTCCTCGTCGCTGTCAGTCTCACAAAAGGGGTCTGGCTGGGGCTGGGAGTGGGGAGAAGAGAGCGGCAAGGAAGAGACGTCCGCGAGAAAGATGAGAGGTCTGGGACCTTGGCCCTCAAACAAGGATATGCTGGTTAGGACCACACACCCAGCCCTCCTCCCTTAGTTTCCTGCCAACAGGAAAGAATCAGAGGGGACAGTGGCTGGACCAAACGTCACACCCATGTCCAGGCTGAACAGAGGAGGACAGGTCCCCGTGGAGCAGGAGCAGGAGGGAGCAAGCTAGAGCAGTCAGAGAGAACTCTCCATTCCCTCCCCTCGAACCTCCTAGCACAAGGCCCTGTCTGAGAAGGTCTCCCAGGACTAGGATGCTGAGGGAACAGGGAGAGTAGAGGAAAGAATGAACTGTGCTGCCCTCCCCCACTCCCCGAGGGCAGCCGCCCTGAGCCTCTTCACATCCACCACTTAGGACTGGACCCGGGCCACACACCGAGACTCGCTGGAGCAGCGCCATGGAGCCTGAGGTCTGGGGTCTACCATCTCCTCCCCACCCCATTACCTTGGCTCCATTCTCCCTGACGCTGTTGCCAGCAACCTGCTTCTGGGAAGAACAAGGCCTGGAACCCAGTTCCTCTTCCTCCTCCTCCACCTCTTCCTCCTCCTCTTCCTCTTCTTCCTGGATATCTGATAAATCTGAGTTTCGGCCATGATCTGAGAGGGAATTCACCAGGCGAACTCCAAGCTCTGACATATCTTCTTTCTGTAAAAGGCAAGGCAGTGCTGAATGGCTGCAATCCTAATACTCAGAAGGCTATGGCAGGGGGATGAATAGAAATATCACACTGCGGGGAAAAAAAGCAGAGTTAAGAAGGAAAATGGAGAGCCGGGCAGTGGTGGCGCATGCCTTTAGTCCCAGCACTTGGGAGGCAGAGGCAGGCAGATTTCTGAGTTCGAAGCCAGCCTGGTCTACAGAGTGAGTTCCAGGACAGCCAGGACTACACAGAGAAACCCTGTCTCGAAAAACCAAAAAAAAAAAA